>CM032065.1:32812781-32829390 GCA_018831715.1 Matsumurasca onukii
ATTTTTAAAAAAAGAGCTAGACAAGTTTAAAATTGATTTCAATTAAAGTGCCTTTTAACGCCTTATTCCAAACAAACGTTCATTGTTGTCAATATAAACACAAAACCATTTTGCTTGATTACTCTATTAAATTATTGTTGATTATCTGTAATTATGTTCTCTTTCTAAAAGAGCGAGAAGGAATGATTTAATTATTTAAGGTACCTTCGAATGAAGTTTTGATAAGTTGCCTTAAATGAAATAAATAAAACCCGAAGTAAGACTTAATCGTACTTAAACTTTTGAATAAGTGAAAGTTCTATGTCCCTTTTTATATCAATAATTATTGTAAAAACTCTGACAGACTCTCATCTTGTATAAATGTCCTGAGTTGTTGTTATGTCCTTTATCAGTGTTTATTGAAAATCTCAAACAGGACCGCATACAAACTAAAAGGTATCCTTGTTTTAATCCCTTTGTTGTATAATATTTATTTATAATAAAACAATTTTTGTATGATCTCAGTTTTTCGCATGACCCATTTTCAGCATTGTCTACTTAACTTTTATACTTGAGAGTCTGTTAGATATTTTATAACTCATGTCTATAGGTTTTATACAAAATACACTATTTATTTCAAAAGTTAATATTGACCAAATTGAAAATTCTAAGCCTGTTTTATTTTGTTATATTTAAGTGCTGTATGTGCCTTTATGTAAGAATGCATTTTGTAAATATTTATATATACATATATATCATGGTAGATACAAGGTTCTTCATAAGTTAAGAGCCAAATGTCGGGAAATGATTATACAGAACATAATAAAGCATAAAATATTCGTATTTTCCAAACACTTTTAATTTGTTGAATGTTGGTAATTTGTATTCATTTTATCTAAAATTATTTTAAAGATGAAAAAAATGAACTGCTAGATATCTAGTAAATAAGGTGGTTTTAGAATAAAATGTAGTTTCTTATGCTATTTGATTTTAGCCCACATCAAATCATTTTCTGACGTTTGGTACGTTACTTATAGGACGCCCTGTATATTTATACAAGTAAATGTGATATTCTTCAAGTCATTAACCTTGAACATTACTAATATAAATGTGTTGTATTATATAGTTAATGTTATTTGATTACTGTAATATAAGTACTCCGATTCTGTCGACATGTTAATGTACGTTAGGTCATTAGAGCTTCATGTTCTTATTAGATTTGATATTAAAGCTTGATGATTTACAATTTTTATTATGTGTATATTTCTAACTTCAAAGATGTGTCGTTACTTTGATCTAAAAAATACCTCATTTTAATGTATGTCGTATTGTGTTACTTTGTTAGAATTCTCTGTTAAATGTTGTATACGTCATTTTGTTGTTGTGAAATTTTGATCTATCGTTGTATTTTTATTAGCATTACAAATTAGATTTGTTTTAAACTCAATAAGTGATTTTAAGTACTCAAAAATACGATTTCGTGGAAATCTTCTCGTATAGTATTAAAGTGTTCTGTTTTATAATCTCGAAATCAAAATGTTCCCCAGAGTGTTTCTGATCTTGCATAACGTCTTTTAAATGCCGCTGTCCAACTTTCAAACCTGTCATTGACTAAGGAATAAACGTTCAAATGTATAAAATATGGTTTTCTTTGTGAATCACTGTACAATTTACTCCGTAACTGTTTACACACAGGAAAACTATAGGTAACGCGTACTTTTTAACATATCCAATACTTACCCACGTTATATGTATATATTAATATAAATGTATTGTTGTCTACGCCATTAAGAATATGCCTTCTTCATGTGCTTTCATTTGTGATAATATTTGTCCATAGTATTTTTGTAATAATTATTACATGAATGGAATAAAAATATAAATAAATCAAAATAGTGGTGTTGTTTGTATCCCTTTCATGTTTTTTTTTTATTTATAAGGTCGAACACAAAAGAAAGTAAAGATGTAAAAAAGTCTGTTTTGCAGTATTTACAAAATATTACTAATAATTCAACGTAAGAAATTGTACCATCGCGAACAGCAAACTTCAAACAAAGTACACAATATTAGTTGTCAAATTACAAAAAGAAAGTATTTGGTTAACAACAGGTTTTAGACAAATGTTACACGTTTGTTGATTTTGGTTTTACCCATATAAATTAAATAAAGGATTTCTTAAGGCTGGTTACTTTTTTATGGGACACTATGAATAAATGGTGGCTAAAATGTAGCTTACAATCCGATTATATTACTTGTTTTTAAGATGTTCTTATTGTTTGAAATAATTTTTATTTAGCCAGTCTAATTTGTTGTAGTTTTAAATATATATTACAGTAATTTTAAAATAACTCTAGTAGACCTCAAAATTTCCAATCATATTTATATTATTTTTCAACCATTGCTTTTCCTATCTCTACATCAACCAAGTCAAGTTTTTAATTATAACTTCAATCTAATATCTTATTCCTATTTTTTCCATCCCTTTCATCAGTATTTACCCAATTTAAATTTACCCAATTACTACATTCTCTTTTTAACAAATTAAATTATAATCTAAATTCTAAAAGATGTGCATCAAGAAAGGATACAAGAAGCAAGAAAAGGGTGCACCCAATCAGAACTCTATCTAAATTAAAATAAATTAGTAAGTAATAAAGAAATTGTCCATCTCATAACCATCCCAAAATAAATCATCCTATTATACAGTCCAATGATATCATTTTATTCCTCTTACCTAACATTTTGGTTCATTGAATTTTTGAGGTTATCTGAAGACAACAGCTTGCTGTTCTTGCTATCAAAAGGCCTCATAAATTAAAAATTTACAATATTGGTTTATTTGATGTTTTAAATTTATTTTTTACATATTCAATTTTAGAGATCATCCTTCAAGACAACAAAGTTGAGTAGAATGCTATTTAATTATGATTAAAAGGAGTTTTTACTGAACCATTTGATGATTGCATGACAAAGTTCCATACAATGGGTTCCAAACACACTGACTGCATATCCCATCTTCAATTTAAGTGAAGGTTACTAAAATGCGACCCAGTGTATATACTTAAACTTATGCGATAAATGATCAATAGTTCCATAAGGTATGACATGATGAAAAAGTATCCATATTACACTTTATAAAAAATACCAATGCCATATACCGACCATTCTTAACGAGTCTCATATTAAACGACCATTCTACACTGAAAGCTTACGAATCTTTGTTTCAGCCACCCATGTGTACCTTACAATGAATTGAATCTATGCTAATCAAACTTCGCGTATAAGAAGGTTGGACCCTTCTTTGTTTAAAATTTTGAAGTTAAAATACACAAAAATAGTTATTAGACACGTTTTCTATCGTATTTGAGTGAAGAGAGAACACGACGTTTCGTGATCTACAATCTGATCCCGTCTTCAGGGGAAAAGTGACCTAAAACATAGTACTTAATATAAGGAAAGAAGCTAGCCTAAAATAATCAACGTCTGCTTATTACTGGCTGGCTACTTTTGGGCTAGCTTCCTTCCTAATGTTTTATGTTATTGTAAAGGAAACTTTTCACCTAAAGACGGAATCAGATACCAGATCCCGAAACGTCGTGTTCAGCTCGTGAATTAAAAAACTATGGACAACGTCCTTAATACTGTATTAACCTCAGAAATCCAAACATCTACAGCACACCCACCCCACCTCTCAGCGCAAGCGCAGTCGAACAAACACCCAGGCAACACAGAGATAAAGCCGTAGAGTTTATAGGCGGCGATACAAGATGGCGTTGTAAACTCGGAAGTCGGCCGCGGCGGCGAGGCCCCGGTTAATTACGGAGGTGTCATAAGAACAGGCCGGAGGCTCAGCTTGAACGCTCAATTAGGCCCGAACCTGTGCCAAAAGCTTACCTATAATATACAGTAAATTGCCGCCAGACCACCCGGCTGTATGATTGCTTTATCATCGTCCGATTGAGACGAATCGACCCCGGTAACAGACGTCTTGTCTAATTACACCTCGGCTTCATCAATCTTAATGGAATTTAAATATATTACCACGTTATAAAAAGGTGGCTCGTTCCCATTATGTTCTAGCCTAGATGTGATTTGTTTCTCGGCCGGCTCTGTCTCTGCGGTTCCCTGACCTTTCCGCTCCCGGTTCCGCGTTGTTACAGCTGATTAGCGAATGTCGCCGATTGTTCGAATTCCGAACTCGGTTCTCTAGAGAAGAACAGGGCGGAATCGGTGAGCTGGTGTTCTTTATCTGTTTGACATATTTAGGGCTGATCTGCTGGATTCTTTCATGGGACTTTCTTGTAGGCTGTAGAGTGGTAGGTTGTCTCGACACGTTTTATTGATTTGCTAAATATAAATTAGTTGAATAATGAGGCTATTGTAGTTATTATAAATGCAACGAGGACAGTGAGCGTTGTACATTAGTTCATTACTGGAAAACCCCCATTTGTATTACATATACTCGGTGTTTTGTTCGTCATCGACGGTGTTTTGTCGGTGTTTTCAATCGACATGTTTTCCGCCATCGAGTATGATATACTCCTTACGTCTTGACATGTTTGCAAGAAGCTTAGAAGACAAATCAGGCTTAGAAGACAAAATCCAAACATGTCGGTAACATTTACAGGTTCGGTATTTTTTGCAACGAAAGTAAAATAGATTCATTGTTTTAGTAAAAGTAACTGTCTACTTGAAAGATGGCAAGTAAAAATATAGCGCAGTCCCAAAATTGACAGTTACAGAACTAACTAAGCAAAGAAGATCCTGTAATATATTTTATGTATTTTATTCATTTACGTGTATTTTATTTTATACAGAGTGGTCCAAAAAATGGCACTAGTCATTTTATGGTTGGTATTACTTTTATTATCTACAAAAAATAACTTTATCTCAAAACGTTATAAACATGTTTTCCGCCATCAGTATGAAAATGAAATGGTTGCAGACGTTAAGATCGGAATGTTGAATGACGTGGAAAAACATGTCGAGCATTTAGTTTTAAGATAAAGTCAGTACTTTATAAATCAGCTTAAAAGAAATACATACCACAAAATGACGAGTACCTTTTTTGGACCAGCCTGTAATATAAATAATACAACAAAATGAAGTCGACACAAAATAAACACGTGATAAGCAAATATGACTTGTCATTCAACTAAGGCTATAATCTACTGATAAGAAAGTACTGTCTTATCGTGTGAGTGCCACCGAATCCCCTACAAGACACCGACGATACAAAGTCGGCCGAAGGCATGAAGAAGACAGCCCAAAGACGCCCTGATTGGGCCGACCCCTCGGGGCTGTAAACAAAGGAATTAGTAACACGCGAAATGTTACACAATGTGATTTATTAATCAGTTGTCGACCACAAAGCCAGCTCGGGTCAGCCATTAATTTATGATTAGTTTCATAATTGGGACCACACGCAGGGTCAGTCTAATTTATACCTCCTCCGCTGCTATAAATAACCTCGGCGTATTTATGAATTTCTTTTTAAATAATGTGATCACATTATATAGTATCTATAGATGCGAGGTGCGGAGTGGGCGAGCCGGTCTGTACATATGCGCGCCATGTCGGCCTGTCTTAAACACCCGGCACTAATATGATTAATTACACTGCTAGTAATGTTCCTGTGAACAGGGTTTACTCTGGACACTGCTATTTGTTCTTGGAGGCTTTGATTGAGAGATCAATCATGGAGGGGCTTCTTCTGTGTTGGAGGCGACATGGGTCGGTGAGGACGACACGGTATTTAGTGAGCTTGCTCGGTCTTGATGATTGTTTGGGGTTGGGCGTCAGTTCTGTTAAGTTTTTAAATGAGAATATAAACAAATTTTAGGTTTTAGGGATTTTTCTCATTACTAAAATAAATTGGAATATAAAGTGAACTCGAGTTACTTATTTTGGCAAAGTTGCCTCTTTTCAGACAATAATTCGAACTTGTAAGAAGGAGTGTCATCCATCAACTCGTAGGACATCAGAGCTGGAAAGAACTACCAGATCGGGAGTCACAGAGCAGTAGCACGTGAAAGTTTCCCCTTACAGACAGAAGTTGCTGAATTAATTAAATGCTCCTAAGTCAAAGGAGTTTTAAACTTACCTGAACAAATTTTTCACATAAACTTTTAATAATATAAATGGGTTTGTGACACAGAATTGGAAATTCCAAGTAAATAACTGCTGATTAAGAAGATAGAAAAAGCACTCAAATTAATAAGAGTTGTACGTCTGAGTTTCTGTGACGACTACTTAACATTTATATGTTTTGAGCAGTAAAACATTTTGTCAATTCTAAATGTAACTTATTTTTACTAACCTTTTTTAACTGTAATATTTTGATTTTTGGTATTAATTCGAAACTTGTGCCGTTACAATGTACACGATATAACTGTGCAATAATTGCTTAACGACAGTAAGTCATTTCAAATTGGTTTTTCCCACTTTCGTTTTTGCCTAAGCAAGGCTTGATTTGAAAACCTTTGAACTTTCAGGCTTGCATGAAAAGTAAGAACAATTTTTCTTGGATAACTAAAGGGTCTACTACAGCATGGCTTTGTATTCTTTTTAATATTTCTATCAAGTTTAATGGTGTTGTTTTCTGTATTTCAAATTTGTTAACTTACCCATTTATGAATTCTGAATCGTTTGCTTAGAGTATATAAAAGCTCTTAAAGACTAAAACTACTCCTTCATACACTAAAGGTAAGTACTCCAATGTATTTCCTAGCCCTAGAGAAATATAGGTTGATTTTGCTCACATACGACGTGGAACTATGTAGCCTGTGTTAGTGACCTTAGCGACAAATTAACTACCGACCGTTGCTTGGCTTCGGGCTCTGAGAACTTCCAACTTCCAATCCATAGTCTCTCCGCTACCGACTCAGCCACACGCCGGCAAAACAAAACCAGGCCGACACGCAGCTAAGCACCGCTGGCATGAGTGAATCGAATTTCCTTTTCTATTTGTCTCTATAATTCACACGCTCACAGCCTCGCTTCGGCCTTCGGCCTCAGCTTGGCCGCTTGTATAATCACGAGCACTAGAAGGCTGTTCGCTGCGCTCACAACCTCGCTTTGGCTTCAGGTTTGCGTTTTTTATCGGAAGTTATACTACATATTATAAAAGGAAATCACATTTTAAATTTCAATAAAATCGAACCACTCATTCCGCTGTTACAGTATAAAATAACTTTTAGCCACCATTTTGAAATTACTTGACGGATTTTCATAATCTTTAGTAAATTGGTGTATAACAATAAAATACATATTTATTTCAAATTTCATCAAAACCGGATGAAATTTACTGCTGTTAGATCATTGAACCCCTTTTTTGTGAAATCCCTCCCAAAAGGGTACACTTCCGGCAGCCTAATTTTGCTGGCCAACGAACGTGACCAAGTTATTAAAAAAGGGACATTTGTACCAAATTTCATGAAAATCTGACAGAAAATGCGACCTACCAACATACACATAATTGCGAGAGTACACACATAAATACATATTATACGTATGCATATAAAGTTGTGAAAAAATGCTCACAACGTGTTCTGGGGGTCTGGATCGGTCCAAATTTCATGGTCCGGGTCTTACCGTGAGGACGGCATAAATATCTCATTTGTCCTAAGGAAATTCAATAATAAATTACAGTAGCTCCGCTCAGTATAATCCAACCTGAACATCAACAACAAATTTCCAAGAGATGCCATTTTAAGCTTTCCTTTGTAAATTTACATCTCGGGGCTTAATGTTTATAGTACAAAGTATACCAAACTGTTAGATGCTGTCACTGTATATTAACGTCGGCAGTCATCACAGTCAGTCTGTCCGTTGCGGCTTTGGTTGTAAAGTATTAATTTACAATTCATAAACACTCTCGTAAAGGGTCGCTAGTGATAAGCAAGGGCGGAAGATTTAATATTTCGCTGACATTTAGTTTTATAGCATCATAGCACCCGTATGGACGCGTCGCCGCGGAGAAAGAAAACGGTTTGCTATTTGCTGATGACTTTAATGCGTCATTATTAATAGTAATTGTACTACTTAGAAACCAATAAAGTGTAATGGATCTACTTCATAAAACCGCGGTCGGTGTACTCTCGCTAAATAACATTAATATTCAAGGCTGGGTGGGAATTGCAATTTTTTGTTACTGAAGGGAAGTGAGTGGATTCTTTGTTTGCTAGTTTAGTCTCGTTGGTGAATTTCCTTAGATGATAGAGCTGATCTTTTCCCTAAAATGGGGTTTTAAGCTAAATAACTAGATTTATGTCATGATTGTTATGATACTTGGTATTGAAAGTTTATTTCACCGTATCTATTACGTCTACCGAAAATCGGCAGTATCCATTCAGCCAGAGCAAGATGGCGGCGGAAAGTAGTATTTTTGCCACCGCGTTGGTCTGGACTTTGGTGATTTTTGCACACGTGTCGGTTAGTGGGATTATTCCAGGTTAAATAATATTATGGTGTAAAATATTATTATATACAAAGTTATACAAGTTTTGTAATCAGATCATAAATGCATAAAATTTTGTTTGTTGTTCGTTATAGGAAATCCATGATAGCACTTGTGGCTATGCGGGCTATGTTTATAATCTTATCATGTTTTAACGATAATACTAAATGTAATAATTATAGTATAGTTTTAAAAACGAGTTGCGACTGTTTTGCACATAGAAGGTAATTCAAATCTTAAATTATCAAAGCTGTTTGGCCTACTTTTAAATTTGAGCTTATCAATAAAATAGTCTATGTTAATTTGTTACTATCTTACGAATAGATTTTATGTTTGTTCTTTTACTGTAAGTTTTATTACACATCTTGAAGCAGTAACACATACCAAATTTCATTGAAATAGATCTCTCGATCCACTGTTATAGTAAAAACTTTTCGGCCGCCATTTTGAATCAATTTAATGGATTTCAATAACTTTGTTACATCCATATACATTATTGAAATGCATTTACTTCAAATTTCATCAAAATCGGATGAAATTTACGGGTTTTAAAGCATTAAAACCACATTTTTTAAATGAAAACTCCACCCCAAAAGGGGGCTTACGGCGGTCCGATTTTTCTGGTTAGCGAACTTGACCGAGATATTTGCAAAAGGAACATTTGTACCAAATTTCATGAATATCGTATAAAAATGCGACCTGTAGAGAGTACACACACATATACATAAATACATATTATACACAGTTTTGAAAAAATGCACAAAACTGGTTCTTGGAGTCAGGATCGGTGATCATTTCATTGTCCCGGGCCTGGCCCTTACCATGCTAACGTTATGAATATCTCATCTCACATAAAACGATCCTCTGGATTTTCTGTAATCTAATCTTTCTAAAGGAAATTCGATAAAAATCAACTTATGAAACTCCCATGCAAACCGCGCGTTGATGTCTCACAAGCGACGTACTCTAATGTACGAGTAGGCAGACACTAGGCTTTGCTGTTTACTGGTAAACGTTCAACACAACCTTCAACTGTCTCATGGTTGTTTATATTCTCGCATTTGAAAGATGCACAAGCTATTGCATATGTAATAGGTATAATTATATGCAAATAACGATTGCGTGTAGGAAAATACTTAAATATCATTGTAATGTTCAATGGTTTAATGTATAATTGTGCATCTTGTTTACGTCCTAGTAATTGATTATGGGGTAATATTACTTTGCTAACTTTGAACTACGACAATGAAATCGATTTATGGTTGATACACTACATTTAAATTTTGTGAAAAAGACTTTTAATTATGTTTGTTTTGGAAGCCTCCTAAAATATTTTGCACATCGATTCAACTAAAAGCAATTCTTCATACGCTCATTCTTATTTTAAACTTTATGAATATATTTACAGTATTTACTTTTCGATATCGCCATAACCGTTCAAAGACTCACAAACGTAAACCGTTATGTTTATACAAATGTTATAAGCAAATATCAAAATCAAATGTGTTTCAAAATTAAAAACAACAATGCGCCTACATTAATATCCTTATAACAAAAGACCTTAACGATTGGCACATTGTAAAAGAACATTGTTTGATAAAAACATAAAGACCGTATTCCGACCGTTATGTATGCAAAAATGTGTACGAAATAGTCTTTCGTACTAAATTTTCTACTTCCAGTTTTACACAAATGCGGTTACAACGTTTTAGTAGCCTACTAAATATGTACGTTGAACTTTTCACGTTGGCCACTCCCCGTGGTTCACATCACGTTGAGCGTTGGTTCATTTCATTGGTTGTTGGGCTATTAATTAATGACCCATCTGAGGAACAGTCGGCCCTAGTTTGTAACAAGAATATACCTTATCTTCAATCAAAAGCACTCAACACACTCACCCTGCATACCATATTCACCTTAAAATACCCTCTAGGAGTGGTCGGTCTCTCAAATCAAAGTATCAAAAGTTGAAAAGGTTATTCGTGGATTATTTACAAAAGTTTGTTGGTTTTAATATTTTGCAATCTACCCTGAAATCATCGACAATACTTTTCTTTTATATTATTATCTAAAAATAACCTTATGTATGTTATTATTTTCCAGCTGTAGGGCCTATTTTCAAGTATTAAATACCTTGTGTCTGAAGTTCCCCAGTTTCTATTGAGTTACGAGCAAATTTTCACCACTCTCTGACATGGTCGACGCTCTTCTTTTGCACTTGTTTGTATATTTTACTTTCAAAACAATAAATTAATCCCACAATAAAATTACGACGAACCGATACATACACCTCTTCAACTCGACTTATCCATCCAACGTGACACGATGGACACGTTCACCGCATGAACGATTTGTTATAGTATCAAAGCCATTTATAGCTAACCTCTATTTGTCGTGTACTTGTGTGCTCCCCACCACGGCCTAGTGAGGGGGGCTGTGTTAGCCCTGATTTGTTACGGCACTTACAGTTTCTGCCTTTATTCTCAGAACGTATCGCCCCAAGCTCTGCTTCATTAACTTTATGGCTGCTCGCATTCATTAATATCGTCCATTCAGACTATTCTGATGTTCCTTTGTGTCGACGGCTGCGCAGACATTCTCACCGTTTCACTCGGCCGAAACGTACTTGGATTTTTCTTTTTTTGCGGGTTTGTGCCACGTTTTAAATTATAAGAAATATTGCAAATTATGTTTGAATTTTTTATTGTCTAATAACTTAAGACTTAATGTAGAGCTAACAAAATAATGCTTTGATTAAATCGCTCACACTTAAGTTTTCTTTTCCCCAACTTTCTTCTTCTAGTCTATTGTTAAATTTTAAATAACGTTGACTTTATTTGTTATCGTAGTATCACAACATAATATGATAACTACAATAACTTATATCGTAAGTTATAATTTTAAGCTAAAAATATTTTTCCCAAGATTTGAGTACATTAATCATACACTATTAGTAATTATCAACATAATTTCAATACGAACTTGAACATCATGTGTATTATATCACATAAACTTCAGAGGAAAATATTTATCCTAATTTTGTTTACATAGTTTTATTTACAAACTGTTACAACTTAGTAACAATAAGTAAATCTTAGAACTAAATGGCATGAATTAGAGGTAACCCATTGGTTACTCTAATGTAAAACAAACAGAACAGTAAATTG
This sequence comes from Matsumurasca onukii, assembly GCA_018831715.1. Lineage (NCBI taxonomy): Eukaryota > Metazoa > Arthropoda > Insecta > Hemiptera > Cicadellidae > Matsumurasca > Matsumurasca onukii. The sequence continues at coordinate 32,824,386 of CM032065.1, forward strand.
ATGAGGGATTATCGAAAAAGAAAATTGATTAACATGCCAGTTGAAACGTAATGGCAAGTCCAGGATTGAAAAGAAGTTGAGCCTTGGATTTGGTTATGATTATCCAAAAGATTGATGGATATCATCCTAAAGTAAAATTTAAATGTAGGGAACCCTCTAGGTGACGCAATTTTCATGTCTTGCGGAGCACAGATAAAACCAAAAGTTAATTCTACAAGACGTGTCAATATTGTTTACAACTTATTCACTATATCAAATAACAGAATCATGAGAGATGACACATATAAACATTATCGACCGTCATGTTATTTATCTTTCATCAAAACATTCACCACACATACCACCATTCCATATTCACCTTAAAATACCCAAGAATGGTCGGTGTCTCAAAGTATTAATCCCACCTTTATATTTTGTTACACGTATCAAATCGAATGTTCCTTGTTATCATATTCACGTCAGTTGATGTCCGGCCAGGTGTCCGTCAATACATTACATACATATACTGTACATACCAATTCGGCTAATAAATGAACCGAGGTTTGTCCGTAATGTAGAAACCTTGTAGATCAAAACTGGCTACGTTGAAGGTTTTCAACAAGGTATCCAACAACGATAACAGCCAGTAATTATGACTAAATAACTAGTAATAACATTACGTTTGTAAGGTAAAATCAAAGAATATTTTGATTATAAGAAGTATTTAATTGGGTCTCAAAGTTGGTCCAAAAGAAAACATAGTGATTTGACAGAGTACAAATTTGTGGTTGATTTTCGTTTTAAAATAAATAATAAAACTTGTGGCTTGAACGACATGTAACCGAAAACCGCATTTTGAGGCAAGTTTAGCCCTATTTCGGCCATTTAATCCCTTAAATTCAAAGCTATTTTCAACTTAAAGTCCAAAGCTGTCAAAACTGAGTTTTCATCTATGCTATACAAAATTAAAACACCATCAACTACCCCAGCTCACAGCACTAGCTCCACAAAAAATAAACCAATTTTCAGTTTTGATATTAATTTTGTTGTCAACGATGGAATTTGTTATTAACGAAGACTTTCTGCGGTTGAAATATTATTATTACGTCTTCCCTAGTGTTTAGTGAATAAGAAGAACACGACGTTTTGGGATCTGCGATCTGATCCTGTCTTCAAAAAAAAGATCCTGTATTTTGTGTTATGTTTTAGATTACTTTTCACCTGAAGACGGGATCAGATTCGATCCCGAAACGTCGTGTTTTCTTTTATAATATTTCAACCTCTGAAATTTTCGGTGCTACGAGCCGGATGATGACGAAGAAGCCTGGGAGACGCAGACGCAGCTGCATTGTGCGCAGGGCAGGCGCATAACTCATAGTTACATGCAAATATGCTCGGTCTCGCATCGCTAATAACTCATTTAGTTATGTTACAGCAAGATTTGTGTCCGCGTGTCGGATTGATATGTGTAGCGCAAGGTTATTATCCTGCTTTATTGGTACATCATCGTCAACGTCTTTGTGTCTTCACTACGCACGCAGTACGTCTGGCTAGCAGCTTGGGAGTTATGTTGTAATATCCATGGGGCAGGGGATAGTGTTTAGAACATTCAAAGTGTGCAAGGGTTATCTTGGAAGTAATATTAGTGAAATAATAAAAATGTAGATCCAATACACATTTTTTGTGGGTGAGGCCTTTCGGAAACAAGGTTTCCATCTTCAGACCAAACACCAACAGAGGATAGAAACCTTGTTTATGAAAGGCTTCACCCAAAATAAACAGTTTTTGGAAGTATTTGATCTATATCTTTATCACGTCAAAAGTTGTAATAAGAAGCTGTTCCTGATGACATTAGTGAAATTTTAAAAAACGTCATTTGTATTTTAACGTTTCGGACCGTGTACCTAGACGATTATAAAAAAGCTTATTTTAGAAATAATATTAATAATAACAATATGACAACATGTATTTATCATTACCTGGACATTTTCATTGGTATTTTATGAGAGATTTTATAAGCATTCCCTGAAGAAATGTTTGACTATGAGCTACTTATGTGTGGTTAACTTTTGATCTCTACAAAACTGTTTCGTTTGTAGTCAAAGTTATGAAATCAATTAATGCGTAACTTGTTTTGAAATTGTTGAATACAAGTCAATGTTATTTAAGTACTTACCGTTCTAAACGTAGCATAAATCATATTAATGAACAAATGTAAACTTTTCAGACAGCTTTAGCCGATGAAGTTGTTATCCCCACTCTCCAACGCCTTGCGCTCGAACCTAACCACCCTTGCGGTTCTGCCAATAAAAGTTATCGCCCGGAAAACACGGGTTCAGCCGACACGCAGTGTGAAATAATACCCAACCCACCTGTCAGACGGAGTACTTAATTACCGGGTGAGCTTTGTCCCAATAAAGTGGAAGCAATAGGTTCGTGAGGAGGCCTAATGACCTCGCAATGATAATATTAATCGCCCTCTGATATGGTTTATGGGGCGCACTGTGAGCGTGTGCGGCCACCCACGGAATGAGCCTGTGCGCGGTACACGGTGCCCGGTCAGGCAACTGCTCAGGATAAGCAGAGTGCGCAGTAGTGAGTGTGATCTTGAATTTCGTCCCATAAGAGCGATGTAAAACATGCATTTTCTTAGGACACTTCACGCCTACACCTTATATCGGATTGTTATGAAATAAACTTTGTTTTAAAGTGCTTTAAATATTTTATGACTCCACTGAGCCGAATTTCCATTTTCTCATTGATCTAACCGTGACATGATTCAAGAAATTGAAGAAACGTTGTATTGGAATTTCTTGGTTTTCCTAATAAACAAATAACATTGTCAAAAAAGTAGTCACCGGAGACTCTGGAGTACATGGCCATCTTCCTAATAAGGTTGTTATTGTTCTTAATAAGAAGATGGCCATGTACTCCAGTGTCTCCGGTGACCCCTTTTTTGACAATTTTATTTGTTTAATAGTAAAACCAAGAAATTTATACAACCTTCTTTAATTTCTGGATTCATGTTACGGTTTCAAACTTATTTCAAACAGATCTGACGAAAGTTGTGGGCGTGAAGTGTTTCAAGAAAATGCTTGTTTTTACATTGTCCTTATGGGACAACAAACAAAATGGCCGCCAGGTACTGTGCACTGTTAAGGCGGTGCAGTAGGTGTGGGAACAATAAACGATGCAGAGGGTTGTAGTCCAACAAACGCCAACGTTCTAAATAGTGTTAATTTGAGTTTTGAAATGCTACACCCATTTTTTGACATCTATTCTGCGTGCTCTTAATAGCGTCTGCAGAACTGGGGACTTTCCTAAACAATTATGATACAGAAAATAACTACCAGAGACATAAGCGACCAGTTTAAAATTACTCAAAGAGGTTTATCTTTAACAAAGGTAAAGTTTCAAATTATTCACTTATTTAACCATGTGATATTTTGACAGGCTGTCGTGTATATTTTTGAGAATTAATAAGCAAGGTGCAGAATGTTTATAGTTTCTTTTTAGTTCTCTGTTGTACATTCTGAAAGTGCATTTATACTTAAGTCTCCAGAGAGATATTGACGTGAGACTGCCCTCGGCAGTAATTAGTTTCAGAACAGTTTTAAAACTGCAATAAAAGCTTTGACTTCGGCTCTCTTAGCAACATATTTGTTACTCCGTGTGTCACTATCACGTCTTTCACTGGGCATTTCACCTGTTTTGAGATTATTGTTAATTCTTTGCACTCTATCTCTAGAAATGTTTAACACTCCATGGATTTTTTGACAAACTTGGAGCGTAGAATCAGAAGCATTTTTCACTTTTACCAAATAGCTTATAGATATACCTATTTTGGCTGAATTCATCTTGGCAGATATTCTTCTTGCAGGATGACGCATTCCAATGTATTTCACAATAAAACATCTTAAATGGATTTGTCGGTTGTTCTGTAAAATATTTCAAGGAAGTCACACACATCTTAAGAGCCTTGCATCGAAAAGTTTTGGCTCCAGAATGTTTGCAAATTGGAATGTTCGGCATCTCCTTGAGCTTTTGCCTGAAAGCACAAAAGAAAATATTAGAAAACTGTTGTAGTGGTTCTTAAAACAAACCTTCAAGTTTAGTTTTAATTAGGAAATTAGGCCTATAACTTTGGTAAAGCAACACTCTCTTACCTTCGACGTCCCATTGATCAGGGTTATCCACTCTTTTCCTGCCCAGCCACGTTCTATTGGTGACAAGAAGATTTTTATCCCATTAAATGATTAAATTACTTTTGAAAGTAATCAGAAAATATATTTATTCATGCAACACACAGTCATGGAAATAGACTGATGGCGAATGGTACACAGCTGTCAGACGGGTGGTCACATGACTCTCAATCTGGTAATCTGATTGGTGTGTGGAAAATACTAGTTATGCATTGACAAATTCAGTGGAAAAGAATTGTTTGCAACTTTATGTTTTGTCTAGGGATTATGCAATCAAATGAGATGGATAACTTAGCCCGAAATGGAGAATTTGAGTTTTGGACGGGCTAACATTTAGTAAACAACTGAAACCAGGCTATAACCACCTCAAACTAAATTAGACAAATCTGTCACAACCCTGAAAAGCAATTTTAAGCTCTAAGTTGAATATTGATCCAAATTTTAACTAACAGTAATTTACAAGTGTACAATCCAGCAACCTGATAGTTCTATTCTCAGCGCTGATAGGTAAATTAGAATCTTGAGGCTTGAACATTGACACGGGTTGTACAGCTATGACAGACGGGAACCGGCCGACAACTAACATTCCTGGTCCCATTGTCTTCCAGTCAGCCCTGTGTATTTTTTGGACCGGCGGCGCTGCGTCCGTCCTTCAGTCCTGTATCACAAGATCTATTCAATCAATGCCCAATGCTCGCTGCCCGACACCTCCTTTTTTGACCGGGTCGTCAGTATTTGTTCAAACAGGTTTCTTCGCGTCAATTGTTTCACAATGGATTTGAAATATTGGAGTGCTCTTGAGTTTGTGGGACATGTCAAGTTGA
>CM032065.1:32829490-32926535 GCA_018831715.1 Matsumurasca onukii
GGCCGCCATTTTGAATCGATTGAATGGATTTCAATAACTTTTGTTACATTGATAAATATTATTGAAATACACATTTATTTCAAATTTCATCAAAATTGGATGAAATTTACAATTTTAAACCCACTTTTTTAAAAAGAAAATTCCACCCCAAAAGGCTTACGGCGGTCCGATTTTTCTGGTTAGCGAACTTGACCGAGATATTTGCAAAAGGAACATTTGTACCAAATTTCATGAATATCGTATAAAAATGCGACCTGTAGAGAGTACACACACATATACATAAATACATATTATACACAGTTTTGAAAAAATGCACAAAACTGGTTCTTGGAGTCAGGATCGGTGATCATTTCATTGTCCCGGACCTGCACCTTACCATGCTAACGTTATAAATATCTCATCTCACATAAAACGATCCTCTGGATTTTCTGTAATCTAATCTTTCTAAAGGAAATTCGATAAAAATCAACTTGTTCCCGTGCAGACCGCGCGTTGATGTCTCACAAGCGACGTACAATAATGTACGAGTAGGCAGACACTAAGCTTTGCTGTTTACTGGTAAACGTTCAACACAACCTTCAACTGTCTCATGGTTGTTTATATTCTCGCATTTGAAAGATGCACAAGCTATTGCATATGTGTAATAGGTATAATTATATGCAAATAACGATTGCGTGTAGGAAAATACTTAAATATCATTGTAATGTTCAGTGGTTTGTGCATTGTTTACGTCCTAGTAATTGATTATGGGGTAATATTACTTTGCTAATTTTGAACTACGACAATGAAATCGATTTATAGATTGATAAACTACATTTTCATTGTGTGTGAAAAGACTTTTAATTATGTTTGTTTTTTTGAAGCCTCCTAAAATATTTTGCACATCGATTCAACTAAAAGCAATTCTACATACGCTCATTCTTATTTTAAACTTTATGAATATATTTACAGTATTTACTTTTCGATATCGCCATAACCGTTCAAAGACTCGGACAAACGTAGACCGTTATGTTCAAATAAAATGTTATAGCCAAATATCAAAATCAATTGGGTTTCAAAATAACAAAACAACAATGCGCCTTAGCTATGCCAGTTAATCAAACAATATCCTTATAACAAAATACCTTAAACGATTGGCACATTGTAAAAGTACGTTGTTTAGATAAAAACATAAAGACCGTATTCCTACAATTATGTATGCAAAATGTGTGCGAAATAGCCTTTGGTACTACAATTTTTCTACTTCCAGTTTTACACAAATGCGGTTACAACGTTTTAGTAGCCTACTAAATATGTACGTTGAACTTTTCACGATGGCCATTCCCGTGGTTCACATCACGTTGAGCTTTGGTTCATTCCATTGGTTGTTGGGCTATTAATTAATGACCCATCTGAGGAACAGTCGGCCCTAGTTTGTAACAAGAATATACCTTATCTTCAATCAAAAGCACTCAACACACTCACCCTTCATACCATATTCACCTTAAAATACCCTCTAGGAGTGGTCGGTGTCTCAAATCAAAGTATCAAAGTAAGTTGAAAAGGTTATTCGTGGATTATTTACAAAAGTTTGTTAATTCAATATATTTGCTAAATCTACCCTGAAATCATCAACAATACTTTTCTTTTATATTATTATCTAAAAATAACATTATGTATGTTATTATTTTCCCAGCTGTAGGGCCTATTTTCAAGTATTAAATACCTTGTGTCTGAAGTTCCCTAGTTTCTAGTTGAGATTACGATCAAATTTTCACCACTTCTCTGACATTCTGTCGACGCTCTTCTTTTTCTTGTTTGTTTACTTTCAAAACAAATATTAATCCCACTATATCAACCACAATAAAATTACGATGAACCAATACACCTATTATTCGGTTACGACTTATCCCACGTGACACGATGGCGTTCACCGCATGAACGATTTGTTATAGTATCAAAGCCATTTATAGCTAACCTCTATTTGTCGTGTACTCTGTGTGCCCCCTCCCCACCACGGCCTAGTGAGGGGGGCTGTGTTAGCCCTGATTTGTTACGGCACTTACAGTTTCTGCCTTTATTCTCAGAACGTATCGCCCCAAGCTCTGCTTCATTAACTTTATGGCTGCTCGCATTCATTAATATCGTCCATTCAGACTATTCTGATGTTCCTTTGTGTCGACGGCTGCGCAGACATTCTCACCGTTTCACTCGGCCGAAACGTACTGGATTTTTTTTTTGCGGGTTTGTGCCACGTTTTAAATTATAAGAAATATTGCAAATTATGTTTGAATTTTTATTGTCTAATAACTTAAGACTTAATGTAGAGCTAACAAAATAATGCTTTGATTAAATCGCTCACATCTTAAGTTTTCTTTTTCCCAACTTTCTTCTTCTAGTCTATTGTTTAAATTTTAAATAACGTTTACTTTATTTGTGATCGTAGTATCACAACATAATATGATAACTACAATAACTATATATAAATTATAATTTTAAGCAAAAAATATTTTTCCCAAGATTTGAGTACATTAATCATACACTATTAGTAATTATCAACATAATTTCAATACGAACTTGAACATCATGTGTATTATATCACATAAACTTCAGAGGAAAATATTTATCCTAATTTTGTTTACATATTTTTATTTACAACTGTTACAACTTAGTAACAATAAGTAAATCTTAGAACTAAATGGCATGAATTAGAGGTAACCCATTGGTTACTCTAATGTAAAACAAACAGAACAGTAAATTGATGAGGGATTATCGAAAAAGAAAATTGATTAACATGCCAGTTGAAACGTAATGGCAAGTCCAGGATTGAAAAATGTTGAGCCTTTGGATTTGGTTATGATTATCCAAAAGATTGATGGATATCATCCTAAAGTAAAATTTAAATGTAGGGAACCCTCTAGGTGACGCAATTTTCATGTCTTGCGGAGCACAGATAAAACCAAAAAGTTAATTCTACAAGACGTGTCAATATTGTTTACAACTTATTCACTATATCAAATAACAGAATCATGAGAACATGACACATATAAACATTATCGACCGTCATGTTTATTTATCTTTCATCAAAACATTCACCACACATACCACCATTCCATATTCACCTTAAAATACCCAAGAATGGTCGGTGTCTCAAAGCAAAGTATTAATCCCACCTTTATATTTTGTTACACGTATCAAATCGAATGTTCCTTGTTATCATATTCACGTCAGTTGATGTCCGGCCAGGTGTTCGACAAATACAATAATTATGAACCGAGGTTTGTCCCGTAGAAGAAACTTTTAGATCAAAACTAAAGCTATTTTGGCGTTGAAGGTTTTCAACAAGGTATCCAACAACGATAACAGCCAGTAATTATGACTAAATAACTAGTAATAACATTAACGTTTGTTAGGTAAAATCAAAGAATATTTTGATAAGATATTTTAATTGGGCCTTAAAGGCCCAAAACATAGTAATTTGACAGAGTACAACTTTGTGGTTGATTTTCGTTTAATAATAAATAATAAAAACTTGTGGCTTGACCGACTATGTAACCGAAAACCCGCATTCTGAGGCAAGTTTAGCCCGATTTCGGCCATTTACTCCCTTAAACCCCAAGCTGTTTTCAACTAAAATCCAAAGCTAAGTCAAAAACTGAGTTTTCCATCTATGCTATACGAAAATTAAAACACCATCAACTACCCCAGCTCTCACAGGCACTAGCTCACAAAAAAATAAACACACACTTTTCAGTTCTTTGATATTTGTTGTTAACGATGGAATTTGTTATTAACGAAGACTTTCTGCGGTTGAAATATTATTATTACGTCTTCCCTAGTGTTTAGTGAATAAGAAAACGACGTTTTGGGATCTGCGATCTGATCCTGTCTTCAAAAAAAGATCCTGTATTTTTGTGTTATGTTTTAGATTACTTTTCACCTGAAGACGGGATCAGATTCGGATCCCGAAACGTCGTGTTTTTCTTTTATAATATTTCAACCTCTGAAATTTTCGGTGCTACGAGCCGGATGATGACGAAGAAGCCTGGGAGACGCAGACGCAGACGCAGCTGCATTGTGCGCAGGACAGGCGCATAACTCATAGTTACATGCAAATATGCTCGGCCTCGCATCGCTAATAACTCATTTAGTTATGTTACAGCAAGATTTGTGTCCGCGTGTCGGATTGATATGTGTAGCGCAAGGTTATTATCCTGCTTTATTGGTACATCATCGTCAACGTCTTTGTGTCTTCACTACGCACGCAGTATGTCTGGCTAGCAGCTTGGGAGTTATGTTGTGATATCCATGGGGCAGGGGATAGTGTTTAGAACATTCAAAGTGTGCAAGGGTTATCTTGGAAGTAATATTAGTGAAATAATAAAATTTAGATTAAATACTCCAATACAAATTTTTTGTGGGTGAGGCCTTTCGGAAACAAGGTTTCCATCTTCAGACCAAACACCAACAGAGGATAGATACCTTGTTTATGAAAGGCTTTACCCAAAATAAACAGTTTTATTGAAGTATTTGATCTATATCTTTATCTATGTCACGATCAAATAAAAGTTTGTATTAATAAGTATGATTGTAACATTCTGATGTTACATTAGTGATAATTAAAAAACGTATTTCAATATTTTATGTTTAAGGTTTGTCCAAGTACATAAAGATAGTTATTTATTTAATTTAATTCAAAATTAATAATGATGACATTAGTGAAATTTTAAAAACGTCATTTGTATTTTAACGTTTCGACCGTGTACCTAGACGATAAAAAAGCTTATTTGAAATAACATTAATAATGACAATATGACAACATGTATTTATCATTACCTGACATTTTCATTGAGATTTTATACATTCCCTGACAAAATGTTTGACTATGATCTACTTATGTGTGGTAACTTTTGATCTCTACAAAACTGTTTCGTTTGTAGTCAAAGTTATGAAATCAATTAATGCGTAACTTGTTTTGAAATTGTTGAATACAAGTCAATGTTAATGTTAATTTAGTCTTACCGTTCAGCGAAGCATAGCATAAATCATATTAATGAACAAATGTAAACTTTTCAGACAGCTTTAGCCGATGAAGTTGTTATCCCCACTCTCCAACGCCTTGCGCTCGAACCTAACCACCCTTGCGGTTCTGCCAATAAAAGTTATCGCCCGGAAAACACGGGTTCAGCCGACACGCAGTGTGAAATAATACCCAACCCACCTGTCAGACGGAGTACTTAATTACCGGGTGAGCTTTGTCCCAATAAAGTGGAAGCAATAGGTTCGTGAGGAGGCCTAATGACCTCGCAATGATAATATTAATCGCCCTCTGATATGGTTTATGGGGCGCAGTGTGAGCGTGTGCGGCCACCCACGGAATGAGCCTGTGCGCGGTACACGGTGCCCGGTCAGGCAACTGCTCAGTCAGGATAAGCAGAGTGCGCAGTAGTGAGTGTGATCTTGAATTTCGTCCCATAAGAGCGATGTAAAACATGCATTTTCTTAGGACACTTCCGCCTACACCTTATATCGGATTGTTATGAAATAAACTTTGTTTTAAGTGCTTTAAATATTTTATGACTCCGCTGAGCCGAATTTCCATTTTCTCATTGATCTAACCGTGACATGATTCAAGAAATTGAAGAAATGTTGTTTGGAATTTCTTGGTTTACCTAATAAACAAATAACATTGTCAAAAGTAGTCACCGGAGACTCTGGAGTACATGGCCATCTTCTAATAAGGTTGTTATTGTTCCTAATAAGAAGATGGCCATGTACTCTCAGTGTTCCCCGACAGACAATATTTGTTTAATAGTAAAACCAAGAAATTCTAATACAACCTTTCTTTAATTTCTGGATTCATGTTACGGTTTAAACCTTATTTCAAACAGATCTGACGAAAGTTGTGGGCGTGAAGTGTTTCAAGAAAATGCTTGTTTTACATTGTCCTTATGGGACAACAAACAAAATGGCCGCCAGGTACTGTGCACTGTTAAGGCGGTGCAGTAGGTGTGGGAACAATAAACGATGCAGATGGTTGTAGTCCAACAAACGCCAACGTTCTAAATAGTGTTACTTTTGTTAGTGCTACACCCATTGTTTGACATCTATTCTGCGCGCTCTTAGCGTCTGCAGAACTGGGGACTTTCCTAAACAATTATGATACAGGTGTGAAAATAACTACCAGAGACATAAGCGACCAGTTTAAAATTACTCAAAGAGGTTTATCTTTAACAAAGGTAAAGTTTCAAATTATTCACTTATTTAACCATGTGATATTTTGACAGGCTGTCGTGTATATTTTGAGAATTAATAAGCAAGGTGCAGAATGTTTATAGTTTCTTTTAGTTCTCTGTTGTACATTCTGAAAGTGTTTACTACTTAAATCTCCAGAGATATTGACGTGAGACTGCCCTCGGCAGTAATTAGTTTCAGAACAGTTTTTAAAACTGCAATAAAAGCTTTGACTTCGGCTCTCTTAGCAACATATTTGTTACTCCGTGTGTCACCATCACGTCTTTCACTGGGCATTTCACCTGTTTTGAGATTATTAAGTTTAATTCTTTGCACTCTATCTCTAGAAATGTTTAACACTCCATGGATTTTTTCTGACAAATTGGAGCGTAGAATCAGAAGCATTTTTCACTTTTACCAAATAGCTTATAGATATACCTATTTTGGAGCTGAATTCATCTTGGCAGATATTCTTCTTGCAGGATGACGCATTCCAATGTATTTCACAATAAAACATCTTAAATGGATTTGTCGGTTGTTCTGTAAAATATTTCAAGGAAGTCCTTCACAACACACATCTTAAGAGCCTTGCATCGAAAAGTTTTGGCTCCAGAATGTTTGCAAATTGGAATGTTCGGCATCTCCTTGAGCTTTTGCCTGAAAGCACAAAAAGAAAATATTAGAAAACTGTTGTAGTGGTTCTTAAAACAAACCTTCAAGTTTAGTTTTAATTAGGAAATTAGGCCTATAACTTTGGTAAAGCAACACTCTCTTACCTTCGACGTCCCATTGATCAGGGTTATCCACTCTTTTCCTGCCCAGCCACGTTCTATTGGTGACAAGAAGATTTTTATCCTTAATTAAATGATTAAATTACTTTTGAAAGTAATCAGAAAATATATTTATTCATGCAACACACAGTCATGGAAATAGACTGATGGCGAATGGTACACAGCTGTCAGACGGGTGGTCACATGACTCTCAATCTGGTAATCTGATTGGTTGTGTGGAAAATACTAGTTATGCATTGACAAATTCAGTGGAAAAGAATTGTTTGCAACTTTATGTTTGTCTAGGGATTATGCAATCAAATGAGATGGATAACTTAGTTTCCGAAAAATGGAGAATTTGAGTTTTGGACGGGCTAACATTTAGTAAACAACTGAAACCAGGCTATAACCACCTCAAACTAAATTAGACAAATCTGTCACAACCCTGAAAACAATTTTAAGCTCTAAGTTGAATATTGATCCAAATTTTAACTAACAGTAATTTACTAGTGTACAATCCAGCAACCTGATAGTTCTATTCTCAGCGCTGATAGGTAAATTAGAATCTTGAGGCTTGAACATTGACACGGGTTGTACAGCTATGACAGACGGGAACCGGCCGACAACTAACATTCCTGGTCCCATTGTCTTCCAGTCAGCCCTGTGTTTTTTTGGACCGGCGGCGCTGTCCGTCCTTCAGTCCTGTATCACAAGATCTATTCAATCAATGCCCAATGCTCGCTGCCCGACACCTCCTTTTTTGACCGGGTCGTCAGTATTTGTTCAAACAGGTTTCTTCGCGTCAATTGTTTCACAATGGATTTGAAATATTGGAGTGCTCTTGAGTTTGTGGGACATGTCAAGTTGAGGAGATGGTGTCAGCTTTCTAAAGAGGCTGGTGAAGTCCGCGGTGATGATTGTTCTGTGCGACAGTGATCGGGACGAATTGAAGTGGCGTAATCGTAAATAACGATTATATCCAATAGGCTAATCGTTGAAGGGAATCGATAGAAACCACTGGAAAAGGTATCGTATGAGCTATTTACCAGCTCATAGATAAATTAACTCAACAAAAAAATCGGTTTCTATGTAAACAGTTCCCGTTTAAAATCCCAGATAAACACTAACAACATAAATCCCAAGAAAATCCTTGTACCTTCAAAGATTACAAAGAAAACAACTAGCCAGTCATACACATTAAGATAATAAAATTAGAAAGTAGAATTTGGAATTGTCGCTTAAAGCTAGGACTGACAGTCGTGAATATAGCGGTTACATTGAATTAACCTTTTGTCAACATCAATAAAGAAACGGCTATGAGAACTGTGGGCAGTAAAATGTGTACAAAAGTGTGTGAAATCAAAGTGCAAGCGTTTCCGTATCCAATACCAAAGACGTTGAACAAACAAATCCAACTTTTATTTTCTCTTATTTTGCTTAATACTCTAAAAGTCTAAACCATATACAAATGTATTAGGGCTGTTTAAGAGAAACTTTACCTTTCACCTCAGACCTCATAACACAGGTTGCTCAGGAATATCGCATACCGATAATCGAACTGATCCGCAGAGTAAGCGCGGTGAACAGGGCTCTCCTGAAGGCGGTGACTTGCATACATCCTGACAGCTCGTCTTGTGATATACATTAATATCAGGACAATAGAGAAAGCAAGCACAATGAGACTTGTCTTCGCCGGTGTTCCACAAGTGATTAATGTAGCCTACACTGCTAGTAGCTACTACTACACCATCCCTGTCACCTCCTCCTGTGGCCTACTTCCCCTGTCCACCCCTGTCCACTCTGCTTTCTGTCCACCTTCTTCCTTCCTACTTTCTACACTCCTCATCCTGTCCACCTCTTTCCACTACTCTTTTCTTCAATTATTTCCCTGATCACTATCCCTGTTATTCTCATGCTGATTACTACTTTCACTGTCCCTGTCCACCTCCCTGCCTTCACCATCCACCTCCTGTGGCCCACTTCCTTCATTTCTACCATCCACCTCCTGTGACCTACACTGCTAGTATTTCACTACACCATCCCTGTCACCCTCCCTGTGGCCTGCTGCTGGTGGCTGCATCCTGTGCTCCCTGTGTGCATGGTGCTGCTGCATCCCTGTCCTTCCTGTGGCCTGCACTCCAGCTGATGTGCTGCTACTGATCCCTGTCATCTCCATGGCCCTGCTGTGGTGTTCTGCACCATCCTGTCATCTCCTGTAGCCTACACTGCTAGTAGCTACTACTACACCATCCCTGTCCCTCCCTGTAGCCTACACTGCTAGTAGCTACTACTACACCATCCCTGTCACCTCCCTGTAGCCTTCACATCTAGTAGCTACTACTACACCATCCCTGTCACCTCCCTGTAGCCTACACTGCTAGTAGCTACTACTACACCATCCCGTCTCCCTCCCTGTAGCCTACACTGCTAGTAGCTACTACTACACCATCCCTGTCACCTCCTGTAGCCTACACTGCTAGTAGCTACTACTACACCATCCCTGTTCCTCCTGTAGCTCACACTGCTACTACACCATCCCTGTCACCTCCCTGTAGCCTACACTGCTAGTAGCTACTACTACACCATCCCTGTCACCTCCCTGTAGCCTACACTGCTAGTAGCTACTACTACACCATCCCTGTCACCTTCCCTGTACACCTCAGCTACACTGCTAGTAGCTACTACTACACCATCCCTGTCACCTCCCTGTAGCCTACACTGCTGTAGCTACTACCAAGCACCATCCCTGTCACCTCCCCTGTAGCCTACACTGCTAGTAGCTACTACTACACCATCCCTGTCACCTTCCTGTAGCCTACACTGCTAGTAGCTACTACTACACCATCCCTGTCACCTCCCTGTAGCCTACACTGCTAGTAGCTACTACTACACCATCCCTGTCTCCCTCTCTGTAGCCTACACTGCTAGTAGCTACTCCTACACCTTTCTGTAGCCTACACTGCTAGTAGCTACTACCACCATCTATGTAACCTCCTGTAGCCTACACTGCTGGTAACTACTACTACACCTTCTCATCCCATGAAGTCACCTCCTGTAGCCTACACTGCTAGTAGCTACTGCCACACCATCCATGTATCCTCCCTGTAGCCTACACTGCTAGTAGCTACTCCCACACCTTTCAGCCTACACTGCTAGTAGCTACTCCTACACCTTTCTGTAGCCTACACTGCTAGTAGCTACTCCTACACCTTTCTGTAGCCTACACTGCTAGTAGCTACTACTACACAATACCTGTCACCTCTCTGTACACTAACAATTTTACCCACAGTCAAACTAATAAAAGAATTCTTAACTTTACATCATTTTAGGACAACTGTGTATTAAGTATCTTTTCGTCATGATGATTGTTCTGACCAATATATTATAGCGAGCAATTACTCGTAAACTTTTCTACCTAGTTAGTGTGTTCGATTGACAGTGTGCTAACTAAATGCAGCCCTGTAAGGGATAACGTCTTATAAGTAGATGTGCCAATAATGAGGTGAAACTTAATTGGCCGTTGAGATGGAAACTTATTGGACTCTTAGTTGCGCTTGATGGAAACTTAGCTGACCTTTGACTGAATGACAGAGCCGGTTGATTGAACATAAGCGATCATTAACACCATCGATCAAGTTGAATGACGCGCTAACAAACAGTGATCGGTGAGCGCGCTTTCCGCAAAACCATCAGCCGAGGCCGGCCGCCAGAGTGCGCGGCTGCGCGCCTGATCGGCCCGTCGCTCGCGATATCCTACCGACCGCATTCCGGCCCGAGCAGCGTGGGAACCCTAAATGTCACAAAATAAGTTCCAGTTGTATAAAGCTACTTGTTCGGACGCTATCAGTTTATGACGTAGTCGCCTCACCACTTGTCGAGGCATATTTAACCCTAGAGTGCCCCCGCGCCCGACGTCTCCTGCTTCACTCTTCCCACAGGCATTCCACGGGGTAGTAATAAACGCGGACCACTTAGAGTCGTCATTTCGTATCCAGACGTTGAACAAACAAATCCAACTTTTATTTTTCTGATTTTTGCTAAATGCTCTAAAGTCTAAAACCTGTACAAAATGTATTAGGGCTGTTCAAGACTTTACCTTTCACCTCAGACCTTAACACAGGTCGGTGCTCAGGAATATCGCATACCGATAATCGAACTGATACGCAGAGTAAGCGCGGTGAACAGAGCTCTCCTGAAGGCGGTGACTTGCATACATCCTGACAGCTCGTCTTGTGATATACATTAATATCAGGACAATAGAGAAAGCAAGCACAATGAGACTTGTCTTCGCCGGTGTTCCCACAAGTGATTAATGTAGCCTACTGCTAGTAGCTACTACTACCATCCCTGTCACCTCCTGTAGCCTACACTTCTGGTAGCTACTACTACACCAACCCTGTCACCTCCTGGCCTGCAACTTGCACGCTGCTCCGTCATCGTGGCTGCACTTTTCCTGTGTTCTTCCTGCGTGACCGTCACATCATATTGCTGCACCAGCTGGTGTTCTTTCGCTGCCTGATCCTGTCATACATACTGCGCTTTTCACGCTGTCACCTGATGCTGCTGCGCCTGTCGCTTTATCATCATTACCTGTCGCGCCAGCTGGTGTTCTTTCTTCGCGCCGACCCTCGTATTGACCTGCCTTGGCTGGTCACCAACCTGTCGCCCATGTCATATCCTCGCTGTTGACCTGCGCAGCTCGCTGTTGTTCGCTGCTGCGCCGATATGATCGCCTCCTGTCATATGGCGCAGTTGGTTGCTGTGCGCCTATGACCCTCGCCTCATAATTATACCGCGCTGGTGTTTCTGCGCCGTCCTCGTCATCATATTGACCTGCGCTGGCTGGTTGTTCTCCGCCGCGCATCAATCCTGACCAGCTCATCGGTATGCAGCCAGCACAGTTGTTCTCGCTGCGCTGGTATGATCGCGGTGGTACTGCTGCACTTGCTAGCGAACCTCGCTCATATTGGTATTAAGCTGGTGTTCTTAACATGATTATGATCAGCATCGCATAATGCCTGCGCTTGTGGTGTTGCTTTCGCTGCCCGATACTCGTCATCGCGGTACTCGCAGCGCGGTGGTACCTGCTGCTGACCTGTTAACCATAATTGCACTTGGCTGGTTTTGCTGCAAATCCTCGCTCCGCCAATTGCGCTGGTCAATTTCGCTGCACTTGTCGTCGCAATCACGCCAACTGCTGCATTTCCTGATTGTTCTGCTACTCATACGTCATGCGTTTCGCCAACAGTGAACGCTGCTGATAAACCCTCGTCATATCCTGTGATTCTGCTGCTCTTCAATGCTGCTGCGCCAATCTCAATCGCTCCGTATTTCACGCCCTGGTTTGCTACGCTGCGCCAACCCTGATCGCAGCATCATATTGCGATGCGGCAACAGTTGATGCTGCATGACCCGTCGCTCCTGGTGGTATGCGGCGAAAGTAGCCGCTGCTGCGCCAGCCATCATCTCAGCATCACTCATGGTATATAGCAAGCTGGTGTTGCTCGCGCAACCGTCATATTGTCACCAGCCGTTATAAAGTGGCTGATTGTTTTGCTGTGGCATAAAATCCTGTCAACATCGCCGTTTTCTGCGCCCGCCAGTTGCTTTCCGCTTCGATCATCAAATCCTGCGCTTTCACTGTGTTCGCGCTACATCTCGCTTTATCCTGTGATATAAGCGCTGGTGTGCTGCCTCGACCCGCAATCGCCCATCATAACCTCGCTTAGCTGGTGTTTCACGCTGTGATCTCAATCGCTATCATCGCAGCGCTGGCTGGTTATTTCTGCATAACGTCCTGCATCGCTATCATATGCGCCAGCTGGATTAGCTGCTGCTGCGCCGTCCTGATCATTTCGCCTGTATTTCTTTCTCGATGTCGCCCATCTTATATTGATACCTGCTCTTTGATTCATTCCATGGCATAGATCACCAGTCATATCCCTGTTATACGCTTTGATTGTTCTTTCACTAGCATAAATCAATCGCATCGCCGTTATCTGCTCCTTCAGTTATTTCTTCCGCCATTATCCTCAACGGTACCTGCTGCTGTTGTTCTGTTTTCGCAAATCCGATCGCTATCCTGTGAATATGCGCTTATTCGGTGTTCGCCTCTTTCTTGCTCACGTCATTCATGTTGCGTGCTGCCTGATTGTTCGCCTGCTAAAGTGTCCTCGTCATTGTTATGCACGGCTGGTTTCACTATGCATCGTCCATGTCATGACTCCCGGTATACGCTTAACGGTGTTTTCTGCGCCGTCCCCGTCATTCATATTACTGCCTTTCTGTTGTTCTTCGCTGATCCTGTCATCCTGTACCTGCGCTGCTAACGTTCTAACCATCCCTGTTGACCTGCGCGCTGGTTTCGCCACGCAAATCCTCATCGCCGTTGCTGGTGCTGTCTCCTCCTCCTTATCCCGAAATTCGCTGGTGAAACGCCTGCTACACCAATCCTGTCATCATGTACTAAACCTTCCCTGGCTCACTGTTAAGCATCTGTCCGTGGTGCTCGCCGGTGAACTGCACCTTCAGTCGATCATGATTATCCTGTTGACCTGCTGGTATTTACCTGCGCCGTCCTGTCATCATGATGCCGCTTGCCGTTGGTCGCTCTTCACTCCCCATCTGTCACTATCGGCGTGCGCTGCTAATTTCTTCACCGTCCTGTCATCCCGCCATTGACTGCACTGCTGGTGGCTACTGCTGCCGTCCATAATCGCTTTATCACCTACTCTGCCGCTGGTGTTTCCGCTGCTCAAATCCTGTATCCTGTGCTGCTGCTGGTTGTGCTGCGCAATTCTTCATATCCATTACTCACGCTGGTGTTCTAACTACGCCGTCCGCAATCGCGCTCCTGCATTACTCTGCATTTCCTCGTCGTCCCTATCCTCACTCGGGTGTTCTTTCTTCGCCGATCCGCAATGACTGTTTGTGGCAGTACTGCGCCGTCCATCACTGTTGCGGCTACTGCTGGTACCGCGCCAGTTCCGCCGATCGCGTTCGCCATTGCTCTGGTCAGCTACTCTTCGCCATCCTAGGTAATTTAAACCTATTAATATAACGTCCAATGAGTGATTTGCTTCTAATATAGATAAGTGGTCGGATGGTCCTTCCTTATGGTTAAGTGGAAGATAGGACTTTATAGTTTTAACTTCGCCAATAATAAAGACTTTGATTTCAAAGATCTATTGAAAACAGTAGTTCCCGCACTACACTAAGCTAGTTAGCAAGTTGTAAATATAAAATAAGCCATTTAGTCACTTTGAAGAAAATATGAAGCAAACATGTATCTCCAGTCATACGTCCACACCCAAGTTCACATTCTGTTCCGGGTTCAACGTGCTGGCCGCTGTAGAGAATTAAGCGGATTTCAATTAGGCCAAAAGGAAGAAAAGTCGTGAACGAGATGAAAAGCAGTGCCATTATAATCTCGTGGGTGGGGGCATGAATAAGTGATATTGTTCAAGCCCAATATTTCTCGGTCGAGCGGGGAGCGGAGCGGAGAACGGCGTGCAGGGCAGGACATCTCAATCGATTACAGACGCGGTAGTGAGAGCTTCGGCGAGCGCTGGCGGGGCGTCGGCGTGTGGTCTGCCACCTAGGAGGCCAGCCAGCGACCATACACACCTTCAACCTACCAAGCACACCTTGCAACCAACCATGCACCTAGCTGACCATATAGACCTTACAACCAATCTTACATGCATTTTTTCAGCTCCTGCACACCTTCCCTATTTGACCATATGGACCTTACATTAATCTTACCACCTCTCAACCAAGCATGCCACCTTGCAACCTACCAAACACCTTGCAACCAACCATGCACACACCTTCTGGCTGACCATATGGACCTTATAACCAATCTTACCACCACCTCTCAACCAAGCATGCACCTGCCCTGCAACCTACCAAGCTTTACCTGCGCAACCAAGCATGCACCTTCTGGCTGACCATATGAACCTTACAAGCCAATCTTACATAAGCATGCCTGTACCAGCCATTAGATCTGCACCAACCAAGCATGCACGTCTTTGCAGCCAACCATGCACACCTTCACCAGCCATATGCACCTTCTAGCTGACCATATGGACCTTATAATGATCTTACACCAAGCGTACACCTTGCACCAACCATATAGACCTACCAGCCATATGCACGTCTTGCAACCAGCCATGCACACCTTCCACCATATACACCTTCTGGCTGACCATATAGACCTTATAACCAATCTTACACCAAGCATGCACATCTTGCAACCAGCCATGAACGCCTACAACCATATGCGCTTCCTGGCTGATAAGGTGTATGACCAATCTTACCGGCATGCACGTCTTGCAAGCCAACCATGAACGCAGCCTGCCAGCCATTACCGCCTACGATCAAGCATGCGTCTTTACTGACCAACCATGCCTGCTCTGGCTGACCATATGGACCTTAAATGATCTTACGCAAGCATGCACGCCTCAACCAAGCATGCACGCACGCGACCAACCATGCACATTCCGCCAACCGCACGCCTACTAACCAACCATGCGCGCCTTACCGACCAACCATGAACACCTTCCACCAGCCGTGCACGCCTGACCAGCCATACACGCCTTGCAACCGACCATGGATACCTTCTGGATAACTATGTACACCGCAACCAACCATGCCCGCCTTGCAACCAACCGTGCACACCTTGCACCAACCACACACTTACCAGCCAACATATCGGCCTTCATGTACGGTTGTACACTAACAATTTTACCCACAGTCAAACTAATAAGAGATTCTTTACATCATTTTGGACAACTGTGTATTAAATTATCTTTCGTCATGATGATTGTACCAATATATTATAGCGAGCAATTACTCGTAAACTTTCTACTACCTAGTTAGTTCGTTCGATTGACAGTGTGCTAACTAAATGCAGCCCTGTAAGGGATAACGTCTTATAAGTAGATGTGCCAATAATGAGGTGAAACTTAATTGGCCGTTGAGATGGAAACTTATTGGACTCTTAGTTGCGCTTGATGGAAACTTAGCTGACCTTTGACTGAATGACAGAGCCGGTTGATTGAACATAAGCGATCATTAACACCATCGATCAAGTTGAATGACGCGCTAACAAACAGTGATCGGTGAGCGCGCTTTCCGCAAAACCATCAGCCGAGGCCGGCCGCCAGAGTGCGCGGCTGCGCGCCTGATCGGCCCGTCGCTCGCGATATCCTACCGACCGCATTCCGGCCCGAGCAGCGTGGGAACCCTAAATGTCACAAAAATAAGTTCCAGTTGTATAAAGCTACTTGTTCGGACGCTATCAGTTTATGACGTAGTCGCCTCACCACTTGTCGAGGCATATTTAACCCTAGAGTGCCCCCGCGCCCGACGTCTCCTGCTTCACTCTTCCCACAGGCATTCCACGGGGTAGTAATAAACGCGGACCACTTAGAGTCGTCATTAATAGCTCGCGCGGGGCGTTCAGAAATGCAACAGCATTATCGACACAATTAAGTTCATAATGAACACAAGAGTTTCATTAGACTGCGTGCTAGAGGTGTTTGGTCGCACCTTGACTTGAGCTGTAAAATCCGCTTCGATCATTTCGCTAGTCTTCTCCGCCGTGCTTGGGTTTAGCTATGTGTGATCTTTTGCAGTTTGAACATCCTGTTTTGTTGTTTTCCTAAAGGAATTTAAAATTTAGTATTTTGACTATGATTATTGACTACTTTTGTATTGCAAGGTATCTGTTTCAGCTCAATCTTACGAATTGTTTTCTGCATATCTGATTTTATAATAATAATAATACATTGTCTCTTTGTATTAACAATAAGCGAAGTTTTTAACGTGCTTTTAAGCAATTATCGACCAATTTTCTTTAAATTTGATACAAAGTTGTTTTGATATAAACTAAACTAATTAAGTAGTTCAGGAATTCAGTTTTATTTCAATGTTGCGACCCAAATCCAAACATATGTAAAGATAACTCGAAATCGAAAGATACTGTAAACTGTGTTAAAGCAAACAATCAATTACATCAAATGCATTGAGCTTTCCATTGAAACACAGTGTTTCCTCGTTGCCACAGTATTAACACATTTATCGAACGTGTATCTAATTATTGAGCATAACGTTATAACTTGGCAAAAAAAAAAATAATAAAGCTGGGCCTGGTAGAACGCGACTGTGAAACCGACAACGTTGTTCCAGTGTTAGTTACCAGGATGTGCTACTAGGCGTTTAATGAATTAAATTGGTTGTTTGTGTCAACATTTGCATAGTCAACTTGCAATACTTGCCCAATACTTCATGGTTTGCTAGATTTCTTCAATTTGATTTTACTGTATAATCAACTTCTTATTTCTGTCTAACTCTTTTAGCAAACTAATGTTTAAGTTATTTTTTATGCCTTGTCTATAGGGCAGACATAATTATATTGTTAGCACTCATTCTACCCAGTACGTAAGGTAATTTAAACCTATTAATAGAACGTCCAATGAGTGTTTTGCTTCTAATATAGATAAGTGGTCGGATGGTCCTTCCTTATGGTTAAGTGGAAGATAGAACTTTGCAGTTTTAACTTCGCCAATAATAAAGACTTTGATTTCAAAGATCTATTGAAAACAGTAGTTCCCGCACTATACTAAGCTAGTTAGCAAGTTTTAAATATAAAATAAGCCATTTAGTCACTTTGAAGAAAATATGAAGCAAACATGTATCTCCAGTCATACGTCCACACCCAAGTTCACATTCTGTTCCGGGTTCAACGTGCTGGCCGCTGTAGAGAATTAAGCGGATTTCAATTAGGCCAAAAGGAAGAAAAGTCGTGAACGAGATGAAAAGCAGTGCCATTATAATCTCGTGGGTGGGGGCATGAATAAGTGATATTGTTCAAGCCCAATATTTCTCGGTCGAGCGGAGAGCGGAGAACGGAGAACGGCGTGCAGGGCAGGACATCTCAATCGATTACAGACGCGGTAGTGAGAGCTTCGGCGAGCGCTGGCGGGGCGTCGGCGTGTGGTCTGCCACCTAGGAGGCCAGCCAGCGACCATACACACCTTCCAACCTACCAAGCACACCTTGCAACCAACCATGCACACCTTCTAGCTGACCATATAGACCTTACACACCTCTCAACCAAGCATGCACACCTTGCAACCAACCATGCACACCTTCTAGCTGACCATATAGACCTTATAACCAATCTTACACACCAAGCATGCACATCTTGCAACCAACCATACACACCTTCCAACCTACCAAGCACACCTTGCAACCAACCATGCACACCTTGCAACCAACCATGCACACCTTGCAACCAACCATGCACACCTTGCAACCAACCATGCACACCTTCTAGCTGACCATATAGACCTTATAACCAATCTTACACACCAAGCATGCATCTTGCAACCAACCATGCACACCTTCTAGCTGACCATATAGACCTTATAACCAATCTTACACACCAAGCATGCACATCTTGCAACCAACCATGCACACCTTCCACCAACCATACACACCTTCCAACCTACCAAGCACACCTTGCAACCAACCATGCACACCTTGCAACCAACCATGCACACCTTCTAGCTGACCATATATACCTTACACACCTCTCAACCAAGCATGCACACCTTGCAACCAACCATGCACACCTTGCAACCAACCATACACACCTTGCAACCAACCATGCACACCTTGCAACCAACCATGCACACCTTCTAGCTGACCATATAGACCTTATAACCAATCTTACACACCAAGCATGCACATCTTGCAACCAACCATGCACACCTTGCAACCAACCATACACACCTTGCAACCAACCATGCACACCTTGCAACCAACCATGCACACCTTCCACCAACCATACACACCTTGCAACCAACCATGCACACCTTCCACCAACCATACACACCTACAAACCAACCATGCACGTCTTGCAACCAACCGTGCACACCTTCCACCAAACACACACACTTACCAACCAATTATCGGCCTTCATGTACAGTTGTACTGATAACAAAACCAACACTCCAACCACTGCAAGGCGTCGGACCAACCATTGCAGGGCGTCGGCGTGTGTTCTGCCACCTACGAAGGCAACCGTCGACCAAACGCACCTTCAAACCAACCATGTACACTTTCCAACCAACTACCTTCATGTAACACCGCTAACTTAACCAGACGCCAACCACCCAGCGGCGTCGGCGTGTGGTCTGCCACCAAGAAGGCCAAACATCGACCTTACACCCCTTCAAACCAACCATGTACACCTTCCAACAAACTACCGGCCTTCGGGTACACCGCTGACACAACAGTACTTACCAACCAGTACAGGGTGTCGGCGTGTAATCTACCCTCTAGGACGCACACCTTCCAACCAACCATACCACCTAGGTCGCCAACCTTCTCACCAGCCTTCATGTGCACTGCTAGCACAACGCTACCAAAATATTTTTTTGGTGGCCTAAGACAACTTTACTGATCTTAGAAATAGTTTGGTCTCAACCTTCATTCAAAGCATCGCAACCCTTCATCAAGGTTCGATCATAACCCATCATGCAAAGCAGATGGTTACCATCTTGCCCAACCGATCGCAATCATTTCTCTCGTGTAACACTTACACGCCCAAACGCCCATTAGTCAGTCCTTTCTATTTAATTGAAAGCTTACTATCTGGGATTCTGAATATTATAAAGTACCATTTTTAATCTTTGCAATCACATCTTAAATCTCAACATGTTTACAGCAGAACCATGGGCAGAATACATGTATTATGTTTCACAATCACGCCTTCTTCTCTTGCTGTGGTGTTGTTCTTAGCAACTCCTTCTAGGGGCAATACTAAAGGTACATAACTTTGTTTTTGAGTGGTAACCCTAGAAGAGGGACATAATATCATCGTATTTCTTTTTAGATTGTACACGGCTTTTGTTCCCAATATTTTTGGACAGGTTTCAAGGGATAATACGTCAGTATAATAAACAGTTATTTCAGAAACAATATTAGTCATTATTGAGAAAAATCGAGTTGGTTTCCTTTTTTCTCTTTAAATGCATAATTCTGTTCAAAACCATTTAAGTCAGATATTCCTTTCACTTAAAAACCACAACTAAAAACGTGTTCATTTCAAAAACAGCACAAGTCAACTACTTATGTTGCTTCTACAATGAACGAATGGATCTTTTTTACTAATGTCGTTTCTTAAATGACCTATTCTAATTGTGTCCATAATTTTCTATCAACAAGTGAGTAGTTATGAAGATTTGTGTACAGCTGCATCTTTACAATCGTACTTCATACTGTAATTTGTCCACATTGAGTGGCAACTGGCAAAGAACAGAGCCTATCGTTTCATTATTTGTTTATTGACTCTCACCCATTCAATCGAAATTTTTAATTTACCACTTACGTCCTTGCGTCGGTTTGTGGGTTCCGTGCGTACCATCAATTATTTCTCATCAACTCGTCTGTACTGCTAATTACTTCTGCGTTCAAAATTGTTTTCAGATAAGTGTTAAATTGATTTGTGTTGTATTGGATTCAAACTTGTTATCGAATTTGGTAACTTTTTGAGGACATTGGTATCCAAGAAGCTTTGAGCACGTTTGTGAGCAGCTGTTTGGAGTTGGTGTTAGTTCAGTAGCTCTCCATTCCTCTAGTTTCATAATTATTATAAGCGTGAATGTCACTTATTCTTATCAACCGCACGTGGGTTATTCACAATAGATTATTTTTTTCGTTTTATTAGCTCTACAGTTTACATTTAGGGTTTATCTAGTGGTAACATACTTTCGCAAGAGTTACAAAACGTTCAAATAAGTTGAATGTATTAGACAAAAGCTGAAATATTGGATTATCATTAAAAGGAAATGATAGTAACATTATAATACCTTTCTGGCATGGCATTTAAAGCTACCGCCTGGATTCTTTGAAGCATACAAAAGTAAAGCTTTCCAATTATAAAACATGGAAAATAAAATACATGAAACTAATTTTTGTATGGATATCTCTTACACTAGTAGTATGCACTGTTGAAAATAATTGTTTTGAAAATACTGCAATAATTTTGGATAATCTTGTGTTCATGAGGAATGATGCAAATACAAGAGATAATACATACGAGATTGTAGAGTAATTATCTTGTGTAACACCAAAAGGGATTCATTTAAATTTTTCCTATAAACATCTTGTTGTTTGTTCTAAAAACTGCTGTTTTTGACACTTTATGGTAAAGAGCCAAAGTTGCAACGTTATGTATACGAATAAAAGTTTGCTTTGATGATATTTTGATGTCATAATGACATCTAATGTTTTTATCATCTTGTTTGAAACTTTGAATGTAGTACAAGATTTATTCAATTAAACCAACGTATAAATAGTCAGTCGTTCGCTCATCCTAATACGCGACCCCTTACGGCGTGCGACCTTAGTGTAATAAAATGATGAGGTCATTCCAAATTAGTAATTTTTTTATTTCGTACAACAGTATGCATTCCTATCGAAACTGTCAATAAAAGAGCTATGGTACAAACACGTTGTTCTCCACATTAAAATCTTACTCATACATAATTTCATAAACCAATCAATTACTCTCCTCTAACCGAGGGGATTTACGACTAACCAATTAAACGGTCGCCCATCAATGACACAAAAACGCAGTTTGATTTGAAAAAATATTCTTCTAGAAATGAAAAGACAGGACAAGACAGGGAAAAAACACGACTCTCTCCATAAAGTTTTGCAATGATTCGAACTGCTTCCTTTCAAAGAATGAAAACAGTGAAAATTTGTGTTTGTGCCATTTTTTCGACGCCAATCCATAGGAAAGGTCTGGGTAGATAGATTACTCCATAGTATTCCGTCATCAGGACTTGAGTCAGGCAGTACTTGGACAGTTGCTTCATACAATAAATGCCTGAGGATCATTTTGGATACACGCACTGACGATCCCAAGTCAACCCTTGTTCAAGTAGACTTCCTCGATGTCGGTATCGTCCACCAAGACTGTTAGATCATGATTTGAATCGGCTGAACGCGAAAATGAATAAATGACTGGTTTGTCGGGTTGGTTTTGAGGTTGAGCTCATTGAATTTCTGAATTGAATTATTGAGCTTGATGAATGCAATTTCTTCAAGATCTGCTCTTGATTTATCACTGACACAAAGAGTCGTGTCATCTGCGTACTAGACGAGCCGTCCATATTGTACAGATGAGCCAACATCATTGACGTAGATCAAAAAGAGCAAAAGGCCTAAAATGGAACCCTGAGGAACCCCACAACTACACTCCCGCTTCTCAGATCTGGCGTCAAAATTCCTACGACGTCTTCTGTAATTACGTATTCCGTAATATGGTTTTATGAAGAAAATACCTTCGTACTTTCCTAATTTAAATGGAGGAGGACTGCATTTGAAATTAAAAGTGCAACTAACAAGTTCTCTCATGGGGATATATCTTGTGGCGGATACCTCGCTTTGCTCGGTCAAAACTTCATGTTTAAAATTATTTTCTTGTTAGTAAATTATAAGTTTACTACTGTAATATAATTTAAAGTAGTCATATCAGAGAATGTTACAAAGTTATTCGTGATTATATTGATTTGCCTACTGATTTAAATTTGGTCATACAATAGTGTTATACTACTGATTAAAACACGTACACCCCTAAACAAAATAAACGCATCGCTTTGTTTTTCTCTTACTTTTAATCATCCATCTATTATTTAAAAATTGGAAATTTTGGGCTAAATTTAATTTAACCAAACAACAACAAAATATACAATATACTCGTTGTTATACTTTGAGAAAATGGATGGTATTATTAGTCTTTGTTTATGAATTGTTAACATTTTACCAGTGATGAGTCAATCTTTTCCTGGCGTGTACGTTTCATCAACATGTTTGTTGAAAAATCTAGTTTATGAATGTAATACTTTTGAACTGTCATTATTATCACAATTAAACCGACTAAACAAATATAAAAGTAAATCATTAATCAATAACTATTGGTTTTAAATGTTTTGAAAAATGACGCAATCGTAAGACGTATTCCTTTAAAATATATTGAGTGTGTATAGCTGCTTCAAACTAACACATTTCGTATCAAGATTCCTTCGAAACAATTTAGATTTTAACTTTTAATACAAATACTCAAAGTTGATAAATCTTGATTGAAAATGAGAACCAATAAAGGAGGATAATAAATATTTTCTAAGAATTTAATTTCCTCCGATATTTAACCCTTCGGACACCAACACAGGAGATTCTAGAGCCCCTACCTTCTAGGGGTGGTTTTGCTCCCTTCACAGTATTGAGTTATTTTTGCGCACACGTTTTTGAAGGCGCTTAAAATTGATGGGATATTACACCCAAGGTTTGTTTTATTAAAATAACCAGTTTTTCTCATCAAATATATAAAATTTATAAACGCGTCTCTTAGATTTTGCTTCATTCATACATCCAGTTATAGTTGTTTGCATTTCATTAAAGACTTTTCTTTGTCGTTGACATAAATTAATTTTGAATATAATGTGTACAGTTTGTTTTTTATCATATTCGGTGTGTTTATATAACACAATTTAAAAATTTTAAAACCCTATATTAAAAAAGTTAAACCCCAATACTGAAAATTTGTTTTGTAAATATAAATTCTTTTTACTACACCTGATTTCCAAAACTCATCAACAGTGTTTTCTATTTTTTTCTTGGTACTAATCTATAATCTAGAATAGTATAATATAATTCGGAATAAAATAAGGTAGAGTTCCCTATACTAGCAGTGGCTTTTAAAATAAAACTCAAAATAGTTGTCAGACTTGTATTTAATTACAAATATCGTGTAAGGAGACAAGGACTTATGTACAAGGCAGCCTTAATATATAATAATAGTTAGGAATCAATACAGTGAGTTTTCACTTTTCACTTATATATTATAAATACTATACAAGTTTTACAAATTTAATAAAGCGTCTCACCACCAATGTCAATACACTTCTTAAAGTAAAGTTCAGTCTATTCAGTTCCAAAATTTCATTTTTGAAGGTTTCTACAAGTAACATGTATAAAAATACATAATTTGAAAAATAATTTCCATTTATATTTATGTAACGAACAACTTAGTTTATATAAAACTGGCATGCAGTAACGGTAAATATGTGCATTATTTGTTTACTTATTCTTTTTGAAACTAGTATTTATGCTGAGTAAAGCTATCAATTATTAACACCGTTATGCTTTGAATAATTACATATGACGAAAACAGTTTTAAAGTTTTTGTATCATGTATTTGTTAGCATGTTTCAACAATTTTATGGACATAATATATCTTTCATAACAGTACATTAGTATAAACACGTATTATTATTTTCTTAGCATGTAACCATCAAAAGATTGTTAAACAATGTAATTACTTTTCAACAAGAAAATAACAATTTAAAGTTTTTGTTGAAACTAAAACAAAATATCAGAATAAATACGTTCTTGGCAGTTGTCTATGGCATATTATACAAATAGTCAAACTATAATAAACTTAAAGTAAACAACATACGTACACCTACGTTAAAATAATACTGATATTTTATATACACAAATAATACATGCGCATATTTACACAATCGAAATCGTTCTGTAACTTCAAACAACATATTTACACTAATTTACGACAAATTTACAAAATAAATAAAAAATAAATTAATTTTGGAAGACGGACAGAGAAAGGAACGACAATTTACACAGAAATGCAAAGTTAACAATCGATTCGTTAAATTTGTTTGACCCGGAGACATTTCGATCGACTTCCTGAGATGATTTTTCCATTATTATGTCGATTTTATTTATGTTGAGAAACATCTCAGGAAACCGTATCAAAATATCCTCAGTCAACGTCAGTCTAGGTAAAGGGTGGACAGAAGTGTCCTTAGATGACTAGAGCGGCTCCGGCAGCTTTACCAATAGCAAATATCGTATACAAATATTGTGAGATTTGTGTACGAGTATCTAAAAGACATTTTCGGAAAAGGGGTACATAATAAATTTTGTCTTAATGCAGTAATATTCAGAAATAAATTTCAATCCACGCAACGTTTAAGTTTTTCAATATTTTCAATATAAACAATGTTTTGAACTCAGCAGTCTGGTTGATTTGGCTAGGAAGAAATCGCTGATTCTCTCGTTTACTAATTACTATTAGTCATTGAAACAGCTGATGTCATTGTAATGTAGAGATCATTAAAATGATCTTTTCTCCCTGGGGTGTAAAAGTAAACCTACTGTTTGAAAATGATAAAAACTCTTGAACTCCTTAATAAAACTTTACAACTAAAAAAGGTTACCTCCTAAATCCCGAATTCAAATTTTAATTTTGTTATTTATGAATGTTTGCTTCAAGGTGTAGCCTTGGCCAGAGCCCGTCTCGTCACTAGCGCGCACAGGTCTACAAGCAAGTGTGGATGGTCTTCTTAGTCCTGCACAGTTTGCACTTCACCTCACAACACCAGTGGAAAGTACACGAGCACCTCTCCACCACCACGATCTCCTGAGTCCTGTACCCTCTGCCACAACACATGAGGTCACACCCGTCCACACCTATGCTCGTGTCGTTGCACTGGCGTCCGTGCGTCCCCTGGATACCGAGCTTGGGGTTGCGCTCGCAGAACATGGGCGAAGGCTCGAGGTACACGAGGTCCTTCACTCCCGGAGGCTTGTGCTCGGGGTTGTACGGCTTCAGTTGGAAGTTGTACTTGCCCTTGCGTCCCCCCTGGTTGCGTAGGCTGCCCGCGTTGCTCACCATGACTCTGGATGCGCCGTCGAAGCGGTCCTTGAGGTTGTCCCCGACCACGCGGAAACTGGGGAGCCTCATCCAGCAGGTCTTGACTGTGCACGAGCCCGACATGCCGTGGCACTTGCACTCTTGCCGCATCTCGGCCGCTACGTGCTGCAAAACACAGACAACATACGCATCAAGCATTTGTCAGGACGTAGCTAATGACAACAAATATGTTTCTATAGAAAGTAAAGTTGAAAAACACTTTTGAATCCTGATCAGTAGGAAAACTATCCTGTCTTAAGACTAAAGACTAATCCTAGGCTCACGTTCCCAATGGACTTCAATGTTAAAATGCTCAAACAAATAAAGCCCAACTCAAATCAGTTTCAATCTCCACATCAACAAACCTTCATTTCAATCAGAAAAATAGTCCATCTCGTCAGAAAAAATTAGTTCCCCTATGGCTTTGAACCCTTGTACTGACGAATACGTGAAAACATATGATTTTGGTAAACTATTAACATGCATTATCTCAAAGTGAGTGAAAGGCCAAACATCACTACAGTTAAAACTCCAAGTTGAAATCGAAAGAAAGGTACAGATTGCTTTATTTCGATCCCCAAATCCGCTGTGAGGCGAGCAGTGTGGTCACCCCACCCGGCTCCGTGACGAAGAGCGTGCCGGCGGGTAGAGATAGTTGTTTGTCGTGCCCGGCCGGAGAGGAACA
The DNA here is from genome assembly GCA_018831715.1 of Matsumurasca onukii. Taxonomy (NCBI): domain Eukaryota; kingdom Metazoa; phylum Arthropoda; class Insecta; order Hemiptera; family Cicadellidae; genus Matsumurasca; species Matsumurasca onukii. The sequence continues at coordinate 32,855,955 of CM032065.1, forward strand.
TCTGCTACACCACTGAACATGTCGGCCACGGCGAATTTCAATGGTAATTTGTCATTAAAAAAGAAATTCCACGAGAGAGGAGAGGAAGGGAGATTAGTTCCCGCGAGTGTCGCCCTTTGTAGCGCCTGAGATGCGTAACGGCCTGCGCAGTGCCTGGGTGGCGGCCCCCCTCCCCACTCACACCTCCTACTTCTCACATTTGTATGCGTGTCTTCTTCTCTCTCCTTTCTGTTTTTTCCCAGTCCTTATTCTCCCGATTGTCCACACTCCACCGCAATCGCTTGCCTTTCTTTCTTCTTTTCGAGTTTCCCACAATTTGTAGAATGGTGTGCGGTATCTTTTACGTCACGATTTTAAACTCGTTTGTGCGACTGAGTTCACGCTGCTATTAATCGCCTTGTGGGTAATTTAGCGGACTGTAGAGATAAGTGTAATGTATTCAAGCCGATGTAGATTGCTAAACGCGATCTAACTCGCCCCTAGCTGCGTTGTAAAAGTCAATGCGCGTGGTGTACAGTCACGCGTGATGGTAGCCTCACTGACTTCTTCCTTCTTGAGCGTATTTTCCAAGATCCGTCAGTGCAAAATATAAAAGAATTTTTCTTTCATAACTAGTACCTTTGGTAGTCGTGCTCTTGGACTACTCTTGTCCATACTACTCGTAGCTTTTTGCTAATGAACATTAATCACAATCACTAAAATCCGCTATCACACCCCCTCCTTCTAGATCCATACTTTCACACGATCCACACCTCCCATTAAATTCCAGCAGTTGACCTTTCTTGCGGATAGTTTTCAAGAGAACAATGACTGATTCATCTGCGGTGAAAGTGAGCGTGAAAGATGAGACAAAGGTAGCCAAGCATTGTTGTGGGTCATCTGCATAAATAGCTCGTTGATAGACAGAACAATCGGGTCTCAACTGACTACTTCATCAGCATACTATCCATTACCTCAGCAATTACAACTTCTTGTCCTCAGCTGCCGTAAATCATTTATATGGAACATGTGTACGCTAATGATCCTCTGGTTTTTGTCACTATCAGTGACGTTTAGAGCTTCTCCGTGGTAACTCAAGATTGGATTGAGCTTGAGGCACTCAATCTTGTCTCACAAAGCATTCAATCTTGTTCTAGTCTACTGGTCATTTTATGATCTGGCAGTTTGATCTTTTAGATTATGTTTTAAATAATTAGGTAAACCTTTGCAATCACAAGTGTTTTTCTGTTCTAATAAATAATTGGAACTTTTGACGTTAAGAACTTTTGGTTTTAGCAAAGGACACGATGAGTTATTCAAGTTCCATAAAGCGTAATTGGTTAACAGAGTATTTTAAGCTCAATATCACCTTTAAGCTACTGTCACCCCACTACTTCAACGGTGGCCTAATTTCTCTGACAAAATGATCAATCTGTTTACCATCCATAATAAAATTAGCTCCAATGGATGCGTGTGATGAAAACTTCCCGGCTAAGAATTTAGAAGACCAAATATAAATCTTTATTGGTTCCCCTAAGGAATTAAAACGGGCAAAATTTAGATCAATTATCATAATTAAAGACTTCAGCTAAGTTCGGAATCTTCAATTTTGTTTGCTCTCGTGATCAGAAACATCCAGTTCGTTATATTAAATATTTCTCATTGTGTGAGGACTAAGGAATTCCTTCGCTTTCAAAGAGATGAATGAATCTCCCAAAGTAGCGATGGAAATTCTACACCAATACTTCCTAATGGTGGCCCTTCATTGATCAGCGCTGCTGAACCCGGGTGCCAGCCTGCTGAGCTCATCCACCCGCTCTCAGGTTTCATCAGCTCTTGCGCCACACTCGATGACTAATGCCCGAGAGCAAACTCATTTGTTTCCCGTCCAAAAGGTAGAGATCATTTTTTGCTCGGTGGGCTGTAATTGTTAAGGTTATTAGCAGTCGGAGGCGCGATGATGGAAGGAAATGCCATCACCAGAGCGCCACGCCATCCATCCTGCGCTGCGGTCACTAAATGAACCGTTTACCCTCTAATCGACGGCCACCACAACATCACACTAGGACACGGTCCACCACGCACTCTCACCACGGTGTCAATCTACTTGCGGTCGCATCGTGATGGTTTCGGTCAACATAATGTGATTTTAATTTGAAGGTCTAAAATTAGGACCAGTAGGTGCGCGTGAAAAGTGTACCGACCATTATCCTCTCTATTTTACTGACTTTCGAGTTCCGAAAGGCTCTTTCCGTTTCGCGCTAACAGTTCAGAAAGCCTCCACTGAACGTCACGCTACAGAAAAGTGAATCTCTCCTAATCGAACCCGCTTCACAGCACAGCGAGAGGCTAAAACGCCTCCCGTGCCAGGTGGCTATGACCAACACGTTCAATAGAAGCCAACAATGGACGTAAGCGATTGTAAATAACTGGTTAGCGCAGTAAAATGAAATGTCACGGGATCGAGAGTATTTCAAAAGTCGAACAAGACGTGAGGTTCGTCACGGCGCGATGTGTCGACCTCCCGCTGATGCGTGTCTGCGAGGCCTACTGTTCACATCCATAACTACCCTGTCAGCCGGGCGACCACCGGGTGACATGTGTCCGTTCATGTTTTGGTAGCATCGTGTCGTGTCCAGGGAGAAAACTAACTGACGAGGTCATCTCACGAGACAAATTTCCCCGAAATCATATTTTCAATAGCCTTGCATTTGTATGAAAAGTAATGGGAAGTTCGCTAATATTGTATTTGAATATTTAATATTTTCCGTATTTTAGAAAGTTCGCAATGCTATTTTTAAGGGATAAGTGCACTGTTGGCCCTTCAAATCTTAGTAGTATGTATATTGCAAAAATTACCTTTTTTAATTTTTAAATAAATCAAGACACTTACCGCTCTTCCAGCTTCGTTGTTGTGCAGGTTCATCTTCTCGCGTAGCGTCCTGCCTCGCTCGCCCGTGTCCACGAACTCCCTGGAGAACTTGTAGCCGAAGCCGATGTTGTCCGAACAGCCACCCCACTCCCAGTCGCGCACCCCTGAGGGTCCCGGGCTGGGCCCGGCGTTGGGGTTAGGGCCTCCTCGAGCCTGGTGGCTGTAGTCGCACGTGCAGGACTCTATCGCACCCTCGCTACACGACCTGGCCACTGCGTGCGTTACTGCCGCACTCGTTATGGCGTAGATGAACGCAGTCTCTCGACATCCTGGAACATGAGTATGAGACACTTAGTTTAGCATTTACAAGGTCCAAGCACCTTCTGTCTGAATATGCGTCCGTGACCTCAGACTTGATACCCGTCGGAATACTCCATTGGTCGTTGGACCCAAACTGGAGAACAGTTGGCCCTAGTTTGTAATAAAACTACATCTCAACATCCATCAAAACTCTCATCACACTCACCTTTCATCCCATATTCACCTTAAAATACCCTCTAGTAGTAGGAGTGGTCAGTGTCTCAAATCAGTGTATCAAAAAATACTGGGTTCGTATTCGATGCTTAATTAGACCGGGAATTTTATATTTGAGAGTTCTGATGAACTCGTTTTAGCTGTATGATGGGAAGATGGAGTGCCAAGCTGACCAGGAGGCAAGGACAAGCAAGCAACTTTATAGCTTCTAGAGGTTAATTTATTGATATACCTGTACACACTTTTAAAATGTATGTAGATCTGAAAATCAGCACTTTTAATACGATTTAAAATTACACGTAAACATGGAGTACGTTTTGGCTGCGAGTAGATTTTGTGAAAAGTATATTTTGAGAATCTGTGGTATTAACACGATTTATTATTCCTCTTATCGTACTGATATTACCAACTCCAGTTCAACGCAAACAGTTTTGTTTAATACAAACGACATAACGTTATTCGTCATGAAACCACGTGATATTACTTCTAATCTTGACCATTCAAATGAGTCAGGGGTGGCTAAATTATCTCCCAGATGTCGTCATTGGCTCGTATATCGACTGAATACGGACCGAACATCAATAGGAGAATTGAAGCAGGACAAATTTTAGGCCCAGCTCTCTGGTGACATTTCACCATCACTGGACCGTGGGGGATCATTGTGGTCAAGTCATTCTCTGATGACAAATCCTTTGATTCTAAGGATTGTCCTTACAAGCAGACCAGTGATGTTGAAATGATTAACTAGGTGGCCAAGGGACATCAACCCTTCTGTGCGCCCCCTTGCAGATGACCCGGTTGATATGACAAGTTGAATGGACTACTGACCACTCAGTCAAACGATTAGCCATGTGAAACCACCAACCCTTGCTTCTTTGAGGCTCGTAAGAAATTATTTTTTAATAATTATGGGTCCCTTTTGTCCCGTTTGAAAGGAGGGCTGTTTGAAGAGGGGGCTTTGTGAACGATTGTGTAGACCACGCTCTAGGCAATCGCTACCTGCTAATTATTAGTCCATTGACATATCTCGTCCTTTTCTTTTCCAACATTTCTTCCGGTTACGCCCTGGCAAACCGCAAATCTGAAGTCTTTGTGCTCCCCCCGTTTTGCAGTTTCTTCCGGACCCGCGTTTTTTCGGATTTGCCGCGCCCCGGATATTATTTCTATTGTAAGTTTAGGATGTAAAGTCAAACTACAAATAACCTCCTTGTAGAGCGGTTAGAACGTGTTCCACGCGTTAGAAAATATTTTATTGCTACATATCTTTTAAAAACTTATTAGTGTTATTGTCGATTTTATAACTATGTTACCTGGCAAAGCAAATGAATGTTTAATATTTTGCTCGTGTCGTTAATAGAATACTCATTCTTTACACTACAGTACATTGTGGTCGCATCATGGTATCCATCTGCCCTTGACTGTCTAAGTACGAGTAGACCTGCAATGTGTTCAGCTTCAATGTATACGAAATAGTCTCTCCAGACCGTCGTAATCTCACCTAATGAAATACTTGCGAGTTGAACACATCCACATAGCTCTGATAAAGCAAGCCATTCACTGTCCCACGACAAATGTGAATTCCTGGTTAAGATAACCTTAAAAGCTCTAACATAATTTACGACTTCGCTTGACCTTTGCGAAGACCTTGAGCACTTGCTGACGAGGTTTCAAGCTAATTTCGTGATTCACGGTTGAATGAGAACTTCGCGAGTCATTCCGTTTAACTTCATTCATTCGCGGAGACAATGGAGTTTTCCTTTGACCGTTCTCAAATTCTTTCAGGATGACCGGTACATCCTGGTCTGTTGCAATCGGAACTGTACGGATCATCTCCGGATGATTCAAACGCGGTCCAAATTATCTTGGACGTGCTGAATCCTCTAATGATCTTCCGAGAAGATATAATTTACTCCCGAAGCCCTTGAGCGTTTCGACTGCTCACTTGGTGACGAAATTGTCCTGGCTGGGAACAGGATATTGCACAGAAGAATATAGAGTCCGAAGAACATAGGCGCCGGTCTCAACCTTGCCGGATTTTAGGTTGAGATTAAACGATTTCAAAATAAACCTAAAAGAAAAGAAATTATGAGTGGTGAGTTATTGGCAACCAAATTATAATAGTTCTAAAGTTTTGTTGATCTGATTGCCTTCTGAAAAATTCTGTTTTTGATCACCAGGACTAAGGATGTTAAATGAATTATCTGATTAGTATTGAACAACATTTATTTTTATCAACATAATGTTTTTGAACAAAAGGCACGTTAACACGGGCCATTGGTCATTTCGCTTCTGGTTTCTCTTAGATCACATTCCGTATATTAATTCTAGCGGGCTGAAGATTAAAACACTGCCGGACCGGTTTTCGGCCGGGCCACTTTCATTTTCGCACATCGCCCGTTCACAGCGCCGCGCGTTATATCCTAAATGTTAATTTTTTGTGATGGCCTTTTACGCTCTATTACATAACTCGGGGCCGGTAATGAATTTGTCCGCTGTCATCGGCCGGGTTTATCGTCGTGTTCTCGGGCTCACGCTACCTGGGACCCTGAATCCGTAATGAGGCTCACTTCTGCGCCCCTGTTCCTCAACAGATGCGCCCGTAAAACCTTTTATGTGCCCCTGATAACAGTGATCGCTAAAATGTTTTATTCCGGCTGCGTAGCGGGGACTACTTCTGTAATGTGAATTTTTATGCGGACTTAAACGAACCTAAGTGGTTCCTGATCGGTATAATTTGTTGCCTTTTAAAGCGGTTAAGTAATTTATTTTCGTGTTGTTATTTTTTACACGTGTTTCTTTGCGTGGAGACAACCGGCGATTAAAATCAGGACGATTTGCACTTTTTGTGTGTTTTAGCTTTATCGCCAGAGAGTGCATGCATGCAAGGTTGAATGAGAATTGATGGCTGAGGTAAAAAGTGGCGAGTGTTTTTGTGCCACAATGAAACACCAAATCACAAATATAGAAAACCCTTTAAGAAGCATGGCAAATGTAATTTTCTTGAACAGTATCAAACAGTACTCGCATTTTATTTTAAAGTTGATTTATAACATTTTAAATCATAGAAGAAAGGCCTGAGTCAGAAGAAAAGGGGTCGAATTCCACCCATAAATCAAAACCAGCTGTTTGCTCATCGGATGACGAACCACACCACAGATTCTTGTGGTTCCACGAACACCTGTCTGGACGGATTTGCCTTATCATTGGCCAAACAGCCTTATCCTTATCACTGTTATCTATCTAGTGACAACAAGGTGCACGATGTTTACCCACTATTGATATCCCGCCCGGTATCTGGAAATATATTCTTTTTCATTTGTTTGATACCATAAAGCTATATCGTCTGCGTAGAGGAATTTCTCATATCACTGTTCTTTCCCACAGCACCGTTATACAGCAATACAACACATCTTGGTTATTGCCTGGGGATTCCTTCACTATTTACTCATTTACTCACCGAGGAATTCCGAGATTTATTACTATTTTGGTGTTTTATGGCGGGAATTAGTCGTAAAACTAGTGAGAACTAGCGATAGAGGGCGTAAGATTGAAATTTTTATGGGTGGAGCTTCATCGCTCGCGGTACAAAGGTATTTTATACATGACAACAAAGCTTGAGCATTACGAAATTGCGGTTGGTATGTTTGAAAATAAAATCGTATTTTCTTACTTTTCCTCTCATACAGGTATGCCGCTAAGTGCTAAGATTGCTTCTCAAAATCATGTTAAGTTCACCATTATGGTCAATTCGGATAGCTAGCCGGACCGAATTATCTATTGAGATAAATATGGTAATACAATATATTACAAATTTTCCAGACAAACGAAATTTCTCAACAAAACATACCATTTTTCCCGTTTCTATTATGAGTTTTCTTTGTCAGTAGATTGCGTTGTCGTTGAGATTTCCTTATATACGAGTACATCCAGAACTATTGAAAACCCGTGTTGACTCAACACACAAGTAAAAAAAGTTAACAACTATACAAATTTTAACTGTAGCTAAAGTTAAACGCCAAACATCTCTGAAACACAAAATTACCACCAACATGACTTTTCACGTCCCTTTCGTCATATATTCCAAGAATTAAGACCCTGGGTGCCACAGAACACGAGTATCAACCCGAGCATTATTTAAATAAATATTTAAATACCTCCATTCTACTGTCAGAGTATCACTCACAGCAGATCGACTGTTTGAGCTTTTAACGCCCAGATTGGAATCTATGACAGAGATGTGTTCATTAATGCTTTTATGTGCGTAGCGGAGGAGACGCGTATGGAAAATAATAAAACGAGAGAAAGAGGGGTCAGAGGTGAGCCGAGCTGGGCTTGATCCCACACCCCTCCCCCTCACCACCACACTCTCGTATTACACTAATGATACTGGTGTAATAACATATCACACTGCCGGCCTCGTACTTCTATGAACAAACAGTGTTTGTGTTGTCAACAGTCTGATATTTATTTGTGATGTGCAAATATGAATACAAATTTAACATTTTAGTATTTTTTTACAGAATTTGCAAAGTAATTGTTGTTATTCTGTTCTAAAACAGCTGCTTTAGACACATGTGTTGACGGGCTAAAGTTGCACTTTTATTTTAGGGAAATAAAGGTTTGTTTTGATGATCTTTTTCTCCCTAAGGTTAAGCACTAACATCTGTTTCTTCAGGTAAACATTACAACTTTGGATATTCAAGTGCGAGTTCAAATTTGAGTTACTTTAACTTAATAATGCAATTTAATAGATACAATCATTTATTGATGTTATACGACAAAAATGTCTTCGGCCCGAGAGTGTTTTTATCTTCACCCATTTAACGTTCTAAGGCGTTTAACTTGAACTCGTACTGAAAAGATTTAATTTAGAACTTAGAGATTTAGTCTAATCGGTGTTTGGTGCCCCATGAAATGTTTAAATAGTTGTTAAATATTATTTACGATAGTCCCTATGAAATTAAATAATAATGACATCAGTAGACCTTATGACGTGGCTACTTCTTACGCCACTACTTGGTCAGAAGAATTTGTTATTTTGTAAGCCAGAAGGACGTACATTATTCCCATACCCAGTGGCTCTGCAGGCTGCAGGATATAATTGCTGCAAGGTATGTCTCTCCTGCAAGCTTCACTATCCAATAAATCCTTCTCAGGCTTCCATCAGTCTTGGTCCCACCGAGGAATGTCTGACCATCATCAATTACAAAACGTTTATCATTGAAAAATTCAATATTTCCTTCTTTTTACGGCGACGGGTCTCTTAGTTTCTCCCTAATTGTGGACATTTGTAGGGGAGAGATTTCGTTGATGGTTTGAAGAGCCGGAGGGCAGTGAAGATGTTCCGGTCTTGAATGCCAGATGGAATACTTGGGTAGTGATGTCGTAATATCACTATATCACTATTTGAGATGCCGACCACTCTCATGCGGGTATTTTAAGGCAAATATGTGGTGAAGGATGAGTGTGATGAGTGGTAGTAATGAGTTATGAGGTGTAGTCTTGTTACAAACTAAGGCCGACTCTTCCTTAGAATGGGTCATTAATTAATAGCCCAATGACCAATGGAAATACAGAACGACCTAGTTTTTATGAGGATGGTTTAGTAATTATGCAACTAACTAATGGGTATTCGTGACCATATATTACAGTTTCAATAAAGTTTGTTTTGTTCAACGAGTTCCGGAGGCGCGTGCGGTACCAAACCGCCACCAAACCGACACCAAACCGACAAGGAAAACCGTTTCAGCTTGAGCAAAAAACCATTTGGAATTTATTACAATTGTGTGCAGCCTAAAGGTTGTCCAGTCGGAGAGGATTGTCCCAAACACAGCCAGGACTTCAGTCGCGGTCACCGTTTGGCAGTGTTTGTGGACGGTGACGACAAGGAGTGTTGAAGAAGCAGCTATAAATGTCGTGTAGCACTGGACTACTGCAGGCGGGCAGGTGAGGCGAGCACCCCGCAGAGCTCATCTATTCACCTCGAGCCTAATTTCCAATTCATGGTCTATATATCACGGCCACAGTGTAGTGGTGATGTGTAGATTAGTAGTAGTGAGTCCGGACAATACGGCCGGGTGGTCCTCCCCGCGCCGCGCCGCTCGTCCGTAAGTAAATACGTTATTGTGAGACCTCTTAATGAAGAGGTGAGCTGGCCCTCTCGCACTCCGATCTGAGCCTGCCTTTAAAAAGTAATTTTGTAAAGAAAGACAGAAAAACGGGCAGGTTACAATGAGCGAGGTTCTTTTGTGCGAGGTTAATCTGCTATTTTGGGCAAACTAACTCACGAGCTTGTGAACATTATTTGTGGTGGGCCTGGACACAATGGGTGTCAAGAGGATCTGTTAGTAACTGGTTTCTTCAAACAAGTTCGGTTTTGAGTCTTTATGTAAGTGAGTGAAACCACCCCTCCTTGGACATCACGAGTATGCACACTTTGGTATAACACAAACATAGTACTCTAAATCCTCCTAAATAAAATAAATTCTTGAAGAGTAGTATTTTTTTACAAAATATAATCTTCTTAAGCATATTCAATGTCGAATAAACCCAAAAAGAACACGACGTTTCGGGATCTGGAATCTGATCCCGTCTTCAGGTTACTTTTCACCTGAAGACGGGATCAGAATCCAGATTCCAAAACGTCTTGTTTTTCTTGTTTACCAAAAGCAATAAAAAACGTTCACAATAATATTTCTATTTTCTTTAAAACGTGTAAAATGTTGGAAAGAGTATGCGCAGTGTGTACTGCGCAGGTCGAGATTGAGCCGTAGTGCAGTGAGAAGATGAATGTAGGGCGGCGTGGCGAGCCGTGTGAGAAGGCGTGTCAGGCTCTATAATGATGTTATTTGGCCATCCGAGCAGTTACCTGTAATGACAGACGGTTCGCCGCCCCGTGTGTGGTCCCCCTCCCCCCTCGAAATTATATACCCCATTAATTAATTACCTCTAAATCTGTAATAAACATATTCACTTCCAATATTATTACCATAATGCGAGCCGACGGCCGGAATCACAAATTACAATCGAGCCTCCGAGCTATTATTGTAATTTTATAACACACCGTCCATCACACCTAGGGTAATTCCTGATCTGCCCTCCCTCTACCTGGAACGGTGTCGATGCCGGGACTTGCACAGTGAGTGCTTACGGAGCATGCTGTATAAGTGAGGGCAGCGCATGGAGCGTAGGGGGTGAGTAGCATACGGGGGCTGACGTGACGACGAACGCTGACGCGATTCCGTTCAAATATGTGTTCATCTTGAGGCTGCGCAGTAGAGTCGGGAAAACTTTGAGGGATAAATATATTCTTTAGGGTGGGTTGAAAGACGATTTTCGTAACTTTATTTTTATAGTGAGTTAAAACTGCTATCAAACACAGGAAAATACAGTACGTTTGGGGAAAAAAAGAAAACACATTAAAAATCCATCTTAGGTAATCTGTTTGAAATAATGTGTAAAACACACTGATAGATACTTTTTTCAATACGCTAAAAGAATTGAGGAAAGAGATACATTTTGACTTTTGCCGCTCAAATTTATAACTTCCACACTGAAAACTTCATCTCACGCCAACAAAATATCTCCGTCCTACAGCACACTCAACATACTTAATACACTGTCAAGCCAATACTTTGTAATGCGCGGTTGCGGTATTTTGACTGGCGAGAAGCTCCTAAGAGTGTTTTGTCATTAAAGTGAGTATTTGCGTCCAAGGATTCAACGCATCTGTCCGTGACAGTGCTTTCTCTAATGGCCCACACTTATCCGCCGTCTGTTAAATTAAATTATGAGCTTTATTGTTTAAATGGCTTACTTACTAACTCGCTCCGCCGACATTTATCCAGTCGTGACGTGTCTAAAACCGTCCTCCCTCGAGTAATGTACTTTCAAAATCGGATGACAGGCGGTATTTTAAGACGCACTTAGTTTTCGAGAGTGAGAGCTGAGTTGAGGGTTCGGGGATGGGACGAAGCGGTGGTTAATTTCAATAATACAGGGTGTTCATTAACTTCGGGGGTAGGTTTATTGGGTGAAAACAAAGAGAAAATTAAGAGTGACTTATTTTCCAACAACGCTTCGTTTACCATTTTGCTTTTTCCGTCATTTTGCTTTTCACTAATTATTTATTATCTCCCACACCACTTATCGGGTTAGGCTTAAGTTTATTATAAATTTGTACTTAAGTAAGACGATGTATGAAACAGTTTCCAGCATGATCTAACTTACGATTTGAAAAAGAAAACCTAAAAAAATAAAAGCCACTATTTTAAAATGGTTAATTAGATCATGCTTGTAGTTTTCCATCCGTGAATTTTTCTTAACTTGAATACAAATTTATATTAAGTTTAAGCCAAATCCGATAAGTGGTGTGAGAGATAATAAATAAATAAATAAACTAAACGTTTTTGAAAAAAAGTCACTCTAGATTTTTTTTTTTTTTACCCAATAAAACTAACCACAACGTTTGTGACACCCTTTTAAGAACACCCTGTATAACGAGCGATTGCGAGAAAAGTTGGTTTTGTGGGCGTTGTGTTATTTTCCGAAAGGTTGGGAAGAGGCTACGGGTGTTTGCCCCCGAATGTTTGTGGGCCAGCTCGACATAACATTTCAATAAAGGTGTTTTAGTACTACAAACAGTGAAGACCCCTTCAAGTGACACACTTAATCCCGTGTTTGTGCTGGTCCAACACAACCTGCGCGGTCGCCGGCTCATGGGAAGCAACGGGCCGACCCGCAGCCGTGCGTCAGGAAATGATATGTTATGCCACAATTATATAGATATCCAGTCTATTTAGTGTCATCGTTATATGTAATTATAAATGTAACAAAGCTTTTGCCTGCATGATTCCAGTTATAACTGAAAATAGCTGTTAAAAATTAAAGGTCCTAGAATTGACCCTTGTGGAACGCCACCAATTTATATGGGTCTTAGACCCGAATTATACTCGGGCACTCTGCGACCACGGCAAGGAAACCCAACGAGCTAATATGTTAGTAATAGTTTCAATTTATAATTATGTAGCTATGTTTTAAATTAAACTGCAAATAAAATATTAAGGGTGTGCAGTAGGGGCGAAAGAAAATTATGTTTGAGAGCGCGGCTAGAAACTATGGAACCTTTGAACACGGTCATTTACAAGGGTTTGCAAACCAACAAATACTTTTATTACTGCATGTAATTAGTGTAATCTGTATGTAATAATCTTTACATTTTCTCAAAGATAGTTTCTAGGGCGGATAAAAGCCATAATTTGTTCCACTTGTAAATAGAGGTTGAAAATTTCTAAAATTAATAAATTTTACGTCTTATTTTCGAACAATCTTTAATCTGCTTTAAATTTTATTAAAATAATATAACCTTTCATATAAAAGTTTAAAACTTACAATTGCACTATTTGTAGCGGCGGCGTTTATGCAACTCTCTGATAGTCACGCTTTTCTGCCGGTATACTGCGCAGCCTTAAATTTAATTCATAACCCGTAGTTATAGGGTCAACGATAAAAATGCGTAAATCATGTATGTGTGTGTTTTTATACCGTTTTGTGTGTTATTCAATAAAGCGTAAACCTTTATTTATTAGTTATCTCTGTTCGAGTATCATGAACTTGTATATAATGTTGCTTGGTTTATCTCTAAACGAATCACTGCTTCCGCTTGTCAACACTTTCACTAAGGGTGGATAATCTACCCTTCCACCCCACGGGGCAAACAATTACAACTAGAATAATTAACCCTTACAAAAAGCTCAGTTAATCCATTCCTAATAGAAGATGAGCACGAGCACATATGTTAACAATTGAGAAGGGTTGGCAACAATGATAACTGTAAACAAACAGGCTGCCAGGTGCTGGGGGACATTTGCATGATAAAATATCCCGCAGGACTGCTTTCCCGATGATTACAATCTCCGGGACAAATTGAAAAATAATAGTGTAGTCAGACTAGCTTAGTGCAGCGGTACAATCTTGCATCTGGTAGGAATCTAGTAGTCACCGGGGACACAGCCAGCATGATAATCATCTAGGAACTTGTTTTACTGCTGTATTCTGAATTCGTATTGGACTACTTTGTAAATTATTTAACTGTGGCTTCGACGAAATGTTAAAAGTAATCGTTTTGAAATGATAGATCTACGGCTTCAAACTGACTACATCTTCTTCTTTTGATTGATTTAATGCTCGTTTAGACTAAAAGTACCGAGATAGTAGATTTGAAGTCCTCAAAGAATGGTTGGACGATTCGATGCCATGGGTCTGTGGAGTTTAAAAGAATTCTTGAATATTTGAAACTAGTGTTTGAAAACTATTGCTTACCATGATGCAGCAGTTATAATTTAGTGTACACCTTGAGGAGGGGTTTAAAATATTATAGATATATGGCTTCAAAATGACTACATCTTCTTCTTTTGATTTATTTAATGTTCATAAAGACTAACAGCCCCAAAGAGTGGATTTGAAGTCCTCTAAAGGTTTGACCGTTCGAGAAAATAGATCTGTGGTTTTTAAAAGAACTCTTCAAAATTCGAAACTATTGTTTGCCGTGATGTAACAGTTATAACTTAGTGTACGTATAAAGCCGAGCTCATAGCCATGACCATTGGTTGGTGTTTGGCCACGACCAATATGTGTTTCTACTACGAACCCCAAAAAGAATGATTAAGAGAAACAAAACGACTACTCACCCCTATCTACAATTTTGCCGAAAAGGTTCTTCCCCCTCAGAAAGTTCTTGGTGGAGCAGTTCCACCTCCTGTTCCTGAACTGGAACTGACACTCCAGGATGGCTTGGTTGGCTCCTTTGCTGACTGCCACGAGAACCCCGGGGTTCTCGCGCGCTAACCTCCTCTGCTTCCGCCTCAGGTTGGCGTATACTGTGGGGTCTATCGTGGAGAGCATGCCTGGACTCATGGGCAGCAAGTTGTTGGGCTCTCCCGCCTTGGCGATCTTCCTGCAACATCCCAACAAGACATCAAAATTAGCAAAAACTACTGGTTCTATTGGTAACTGTTTGAAGAAACTTGGTGGCGGAGAAAAACGGTGGAATGTTCAACAGTCACAGGTCTCATACGAAACTAAAAATAAAGACACATCACACAACTGAATTTTAGACAATAGTTAACAAGTCACAGATGTAAGCAAAGGTACAAAAGATGATAAACGCTTTTTCATTCTTCGTTACTGATCCATTCCTGTCCATAAAAACTAAATTTGCAACTCGTGTGACCTTTGCTACTTAAGTCTCCCATTTCAGAACCGAAGAGTGAAAAACTCAAAACCTCCTTGACGAAACTAGGTCCTTCCTTGATTCATCTTTTGTCGAAGTCCTCCCGGGAACCGGATCCGCTGCCGGTAGAGTTCACCGTTGCCCAGTGGCAGATAACATTTTTGTCAGGGCAGTTTACCCAAGAGCGTGGGAACCTACTTGCCTACTCACATTACTCATCCTCCCCCCTTGCCCGCTCCCTGGCCAATATCCACGCCGGGAATGTCGTCTGAATTATGGAATTAGTCGGTAACGACGCCAGCGACGGATAACAACGTGGAATGTAGACGTTAGAATTGTTACTCTGCAACGCTGTGCTTTCTCTGCCATGTCTCTTCCTGTCATCACTCGTAAACGCTTCGACATTTCGAGAGAAGAAACTCATTCAGTGGAACTTCTTTTTTTGTGAATTGGATGTCTTGCTCTTCATAGTTTTCATGGTATGTGCTGTTTTTTATCTACTCAGGCTCTTTTCTTCTCAGTTTTACTCTCTCTGTTCTCTTTTTTATTCAGCAACGTGTTTTATTTCTGGTTGTTCTTTTCTTCTGTTTTATGTTTCATTGTGTTTATATAAGACTTATATCCTATACCGAAAACTTTGTCTAACGGTTCAATGTTTTTGTTACGATTAGTTTTGACATTTTCAAGATGCATATTCGGCTTCGACAATAAATTTTTAGCGGCAGTAAAACATCCACTGCAGTCCAATAAACACCTCAGTTCATATTTACATCGCCTGAGGTCAAACAACTTCTGACATCTTCACGTGATTCAGAATGACTCGAGCGTTCACGGGTAGTGGACGTGAAGTCACCGGTGGGAATAAAATGTAGTGTTATTTTAGTGGAGAGCTGTAGATGTAGATGGTAGATGAGATAACTGTGAGGAGTGACAGGACCTCGCCACTAGATGTCGTCCTAGTAGTTCTTCTTCGCTCCCAGCTTCCTAGCCGGCTACTATCTTTGTTTATATCACGTGCTAGTTGCATAGTAAATACTCCTTGATAACGACCGCAAAAGTTGCATTGGTTATTTTTACTTACGGTGTCGTAACCATTAAAGCATGAACCCCAGTTTTTGGGTAAATTACCTCCCACTTTGCTACGATTCACGGTAGGGCTTGTAGCTACGGCTATGTTTATAAACAATTAAATTCAAAACAACATAGCATTGCGAGAGTTAAATACTTTCTCGTCAATTGTAATGATGATTTCGTGTAGATTGACGAACTTGTGGAAAGCATTCAACAGACATTTAACCCGCCAAGTTCCCAAAGCGAGTTAAACACCTCGTTGTCACGCTGACAGGATGAGCGATGTGTGTGTGTGCGTGGCTGGCGCACATCCAGCGTGACTAAGGTCAAGACCGACCATCTGTTGCCACTCTTTATCAAACCTAGGTGATAAAACACTTCCACTTCTCAAAACACTTTCTTCAATCCACTCACCGGGTATATTTATCCGCTAAATATAACTCGTCACCACAACACCACGAGCGCAGACCCGCGCGCAGACTTGCACTGCTACTTGAATCTTGGGCAACTTAAGTGCTATTGAGTCTATGGAAATAAGACATTTTTATATCGAGATGACCCAGTTCTACCAGGCAATCTTGGATTTATTCTCCATGAGCTTAATTTTAATCGATCAACGTCGTTCAAACTGGCGTAACACAATTTAGTATGTGGTAAATTCAACGATTGTGTAGCATTATTGTTTACAAAATCTTCAATCCAAAAATTAAAGAGTGAAGAAAGAGAGAAATTTTGCTCTTTTGAGTGTTGAAACCCAGCCACTCTCATTAAAGAGTGGCTCGATTTTCACTCTTTATGGAGTGGTTTTCACCCTTTCATATTTAGAGTGTTAATAAATTTAATAAGTTACTAAATATTATGAAGTTTTGACTCTTTTAGTTAAACAAAACACTATTTTCACATTGTGATTAGCAGCTTTAATACGTGGTATTAAATTACATATATTATTAACAAAAAGCAGCCAACGAGTTCAATTTAATTTAAACAAAAGACAAGGTAAACATTTTAGTTTACTAAATGGTATTGAAGAATATGAGTATAAAACAAACCTCGATGAAATAGAATAGAAGCAAATAATAAACATGTGTAAACAAGGGCAATGCACACCATACAACTACGAACGCTCAAGGTCACCTAGACTAAGCCGGCCGTTCGTCTTGAAGCTTTGAACGTTTTTCCTTATGTAAGGGAGTAATTACGAACCCTCATCAGATATATTTAACGTGGTAGAGAGGTCTATAAAGTCCTAACTTCGCCACGTAAATAAAACCTTTTTCATTTCATTTCATCAGATCAGTTTAGAACAGAAAGTGCACCGGACCTCGATTACTTAACTTAGACTATGCTATCTTCTAAAACTTAAAACTATTAATTCTCATCAACTGAATTCACAACCATTTAGTTTACAAAGCGGTATATCCCATTGCACCGTCTCGCTTCAGTCGTGGAATGGTGCTAGAGAAGCAAGCGCAGCAGCGAATCTAAAATCAATCAGACCGCATAACGCGCATTCCTCAAGTGACCTATCAATGGAGCCGAGGGCAACAACTGACCGTCTTTCACGAGAAACAAAGCGAGTCTGAAGAGCTGACAGAGGCTGAGACAGCAGACAGCTGAGGTCACAGGTCAACACTTATCCGTTGACACTTCAGCAGCAGCTCTCTGTTATCATATCATTCATGATGATGATGATGAGCGGTGAGTGGCGTGGTCACCGCTTGCGCTTGGGCGGTACACGAGTTGACTTTTCGGTCTGGAAGGTTAAACTTTAGGAGTATAATATTTGATATTGCAAACCCTTCCTACTTTTATACCTTCTCCAATGGTATTTGCAAATCTTCTTGGCAACACTGATGTTTGACGCAGTATGTTTTTGGAGCGTGTGTTGCACGTATAGAAAATCATTTATTTTAAGGGTGGTTTTCGAGGGGGTGCCTTCAAATTTTTGGGTTGTACTGGTGCAACATTAAACTTGAACGTAACTACGTTCCTACAACAAAAAAGTCTTTCGTACAAGTAGTTTACAAAAATGCAGTTTAACAGTTAAATCCCAGCGAGTCAAAAGCGGAGTTTAGCCATACAAACAAAACTACATTGATATTTACATCAGTATCGTGTCCTGAAGTTTAAAACTATCGATTCCTGACTATTTATATATATATACAAAATCAAACATTTAAACTTTACTTTAGATATATAACCAAATAACAAAGTCAATAACACAGTAACAAAGCAACATTTAGAATATCATGACACTTTGTCATGAAGTAAGGCAAAAGTAGAAATGATTAAATGGATTGCGGCGGTCAAAGACGATTTAAAACCGGCATGTATCACAAATCCGTACTAAAAGAAGATGAGTAGCCTGAATTGGTGAAAGAAAAACAGAATATCCGAAAGAATGAAGCAAGTTAAAGAAAAAGCAACTTTTCAAGTTAGTGTTAACGTACATCGCGTGGTCCAACGAAGAGATTGGCCATTCGTCTGATGAATCGTCTGCCAGAGCAAGGCACGTGAGAGTCCAATTCAGTGATTGGATTACCGGAAGCTGAAGATTGGCAGTTTCAGCCCTCAGTCTGGCTGAGTGGAAGGGAACCTCTGTGAGGCCAATTGCACCCAGAACCGGTCTCTTTGTAGTGGCACTTTCTCCCCAGACCGAACATCTGATCTGGCTAACCAATGCTGCAATGCTGGCCTTCTGGAAGTGTGCCTTGAATGAAGACTTTGCAACATTGGGTGCGTAAAGATTTTGAAAAAGTTGTATATTTTGTGTGGGGAAAAAGAAGAAAAGTCCCAGGTCAAATTGTGTAATCTCCGCCTTACGTAGGAAGTCGGTTTGAAAACGAGCCGTCCTCTTTGAGTCATTTCGGAAATTTATGGATCTATTGATTATGGCACGTGAAATTTGTAGAATGATAACCAGAGGTGACTTTGAGATTATTTATTGGAACTAATTCGGTGCATGTTTTCGTAAATATTAAAAAGTCACCACGTGAGAGAGGTTTAAAAATAAAGGGCAGGATTAAATGATACGGATTTACGGATCACAAGGTGGATATATATGATCCAAGACTAATCAGTGAACAGTTTGGGTAAAGATATTGTAATTTACTCTTAGTTTCTTTACAATATGTAATACTTTAATTGACAATTATTTCCTAATATTATTTTCATCGTGACGAAAAGTATCCTCCATCACTCGTTCTAAAAGTGACTTGTTTGAATCTCGATCATTTGCTTGAGCTAGTATCAAAAGGTTTCATTTTAGGACCTAGTGATGAAACCTAAAGCAAAGACAATAATAGGGATTTTGGTCTTATATGCTTTATGTCAATTATGTACAATCCTTTTTTAACAGGTTGATGGTAATCGCGAAGCTTTTTTGTGTACTAAAGTTCTAGGCGAGCAGTTTACTATTTCTCATGTTTGGGACGCGACTCTCCTCTTATCTAAGTAATAAGAAATTGTTTTCAATCATAAAACATTATTTGTAACAACACGTACAAACGTCTCGGGCTGTTTTATTCCTGATAACGTTGTTATCAGCTGATGTCACACAGGACCAGAACAGCTGATAAGTTTTACAGCTCTCCGATAACCCATCAGATGTGGTTTCTTGGAACCTTGGAGATGTGAGCTTTACGATCTTACGTCTTTTGTTTTCTTGATCGTTGTCAAGAAGGTCTTCGCTGCGTTGCAGCTTCGTTCTATATTGAAAGAGTAAGAGCAAAATGGTGAGAGCCTCCTATGAAACAAACTCTTAAACATTTAAAAATGTTCATGATGGTTGAAAATTGTTTAATTAAGTTAGACGCTCAAAAATAAGTAGATTTGTTTAAATCGTCTGGAAAACATTAACTTATTATTAAATTTATTTAATAAACTTATTATTTAATACCGAGAGAAAGTCTAGTTATCTGAGGAATTTTATTAAATTTCATCATGTGGAGAATCTGACTAAATTCAGATTGTCAAAGAATGCCAAAGATTGCAGTTTCCAGGAGACTTTGATTGCAAAAAAGTTGTGAAAATAAATTTTCGTAGAGCATCAACACGCAAATGACTAGTGAACGATTACTCTTTCTTCCATAAAAAATACATCTACTCACTCTACCATACAGCTGATTCTTTCACGGCTGTATTCATACCATAACTCCTAGCAAAAAAACACACAGACTCGACTCATCCGATCCTTAAAAGAGAGAAAATCCTCGTTCCAAACCGAGCGCACCTCAGTATAAAGCACATTGATGAATTCCCTGATCTCTATGCTACCTTGGCTCTCCTTGTAGAGACAGTACCAAACACAGCCTCATATTTCCCCAGTGCTGGGGGAATGAATAATGTAACTACTAGGAAGTGAGCTCAGAACGGTTGACAAATTGCTGGACACTGGCACACAGCTCATTGCGAGTGCTTGCACGCAGACTGCTTTATTAGCTTATTGAATGCTAATCAAGGGAGATAAATTGAAAGCCGATCGCTGTAAAGTTGGACAGCGCGGCGCAGTGCGGTAGCTGCGGTGCGCTGCGGTTGTGGCTTCCTTCACTCGAGGACATGATGGATGTCGGGAGAGTAACCTATGGGGGTTTATGGGATGTGGTTCTAACTGGTTTGTAGCCTTACGAAATTATGGAACATCTAGAGTTGAAGCTCATCTAGCAATGTATTATTTGTAATGTTGCTCTAATTACGGTGATTTATAGACTCACGTATTGATGAGTTAAAGTTCCGCTTTCGTTACCAGGGAAATAAGGGTTATTTTGATTGATATTTGTCCCTAGCCTGATGAAAAAGAGCATTTTAAACATCTTTATGTGGCAAGGACATCAGCTGTTTCAGTAGTTTTGTCTATCGGAATAATTGATCTATCGTAAAGAAGTTGACTGTCGTAATTAGAGCGACTCTAACCATCGATCTTAATAGTTTTATCTGAGAAGTACTAAAAAATCCTTTAACTGATGAATGGTCAGGATGAACTAGCGTAACAGCTGTTTCTTCACGTTAATATTACAATTCACACAGGTGTAAATGAGTAATTAAATTTGAATTATTTTAAATTAAAACACAATTTTATAGATACATTTATTGGTATTATATTTGCATCATGACTAAAGGTTTCGTTCATCACTCGGTCCAAAATTACCTTTTGATTCTCACTCATTTAACGTCCTCGGCCGCGGCTCCTACTTTATACTTTAACTCCAACCGAAAAGCTTCAATTTCGGACCTAGTGATGAAATGAAGTCAGCAATGCTTCGTGAAATGAAGTCAGCAAGTTCAGCATTCGTTAATACCATGTCAATACTGTTTGCTAAACTCAGTTTAGGTTAGGTTAAAAAAGCTCCTAAAATCCAAATGACTTTTTGATTGTGTTTAGGTTTTGTAATTTTACTTCATGTGAGGTCAGCCGTTCTGGTGCCTATTTGTATTAAACCTGGCAGCCTACACAGACATTAGCGTGTTTAACCGCACGTACGGCATGGATACCGGACGGCATGGATACCGGACGGCATGGATACCGGACGGCATGGATACCGGACGGCATGGATACGGACGGCATGGACGGCATGGATACCGGACGGCATGGATACCGGACGGCATGGACGGCATGGATACCGGACGGCATGGATACCGGACGGCATGACATGTCGTGTGAAAGGGTGCAGTGTTATGTGTTGCGCTATCATTGTTATCAGTTTGTGTAACTGTTTAACATATGATCGCTAACTCTCACTTCCTCCACACCCAGCCCTCGCCCACAGTCCGGCAGGAATCAATCTCTTCCAAGAGCTTGTGTTTTTAAATCATGAAAAAAACATAGTCGACAAGTATCCTCAAGCGCTACCGTGAACCCTAGATAATTTCCCATAGTTTAAATTACACCGGAAGTGCCATTTTTGGGGGGAAATTCTCCTAAAAATGGTTTTTTATATATAAAAACTATCTTCCACCGCCATCTTGGTCTGGTTGATTGGATCTCGTTGATTTTTTGATCACATGTTAAGTACGGCACCATGAATGTTTATGTCAAATTAAATCTAAAATTGACAAACACAGTTTTTATAGTATAAAAATAATTATTGGGAGAAATACACCTTCCCAAAGATATACACTTACGGTCAATCAATTTTGCTTACTATCGAAGTTAGCCTAGTAATTGCAAAAGGAACATTTGTACTAAGCTTTTAAAAAAATCTGACAACAGATGTGCGACTTGTAGAGTAGTTATATTTATATAAAATTATTCTAAAATAAAAATAGTGTTATTTTATTTTAAAAGAAGGTGTGCCATAATCAGCGTTTAATTATAAATATATAGCTTTGCCATTTAACTGAGGAGATGTTGGGAAGCTAAAACCTGCAAACTGTTCATTCTATGACGTATCGTTTTCTCTAACGATAGAAGTAAATAGTTCTATTTCCTTTGAGAATTCGCTAAAATTTAACAGTAGAATGAGTAGTATAATTTATTTTTGTGGATACATAGAAGGTCAACGATTTGTATCAAGTCATTTCAAATTGGTGGTATAATATTGGTTCACATGTTGCCTACCGTTCTACACTTTGTTTGAGACTTTAGAATCATGTTCTTATGATTCCTAGGTTTTACAATATTCGTATGTGATATATTGCTGCTGCTCGCAGCAGAATGTTGATCCAACAGTCTTATCAAACACACTAATTAGTTTAAACACTTAATTTCACTTCGTTGAATACTTGATGAAACGTGTTTGGATTTAAATAATTATTCATTTTTAAAGGTTTCATATAATTGAATATGAAGAGTGCTTACGCCGGTCAAGGCATCATCAGTTAGTTGTTTACAAGAACTTCTTGTATTTAAAAATTCGTGGAACGGCTTGTAAATTATAGAATTTTTAAATTTGGTGTCTGATCACTATAAAATGTAAACTACTTTTAAGATAGTTTATTGCAGATGTCACCCAAGGGGAACGGTCCACAAGAAGTCACAAATATTTTTAACAACAGTTTTAAGACCATGTGGCACACAAAAGAAAGCTTCCTTTCAAAGAAACATACCTTCCTTTCCTTTCCCTCAAACCTTATTAAAGGTGACAGGTTAAAAATCGTAAGCTTTAAACTATAAGAAAAGCTGCTATTTTTTAGAGTCATCATTTCGATTTTATCTCTTCTAGTTCCTTTAATTTGATACACAGACCCTTTCAATAACCTGCTGTTCAAGCAACAGAAGAAAGTAGAAAAGAAAACGTTGGAAGGCACCAGATTGAGTACGCAAAAAAAGAACGTATTTAGCAAAAAAATCGCAAACACGAACTCAAAAAAAGTTTTCTCCAAGAGAAATTGCAGAGTTTTTAAGTTTTAAGCTCCCAATCTTTAAACTTCCACCATTTTGGACTGAGTCCAAGTTTTGAGGTAACATTTAGGGCATTGTACTTCACTAATGACAAGCTTTTTTCATTTTCCACATGACCTAAGTTCTCGTTGAAGATTTTCTTGTGACTGGTAAACTGTTCCTTTTAGTTACATCTAGTTAAAAGATTAGTCAACTTTGTATAGTAATGGTAAAGCATATTTGAAATTGCTACTATATTCCATTAAAAATATCAATTCCGGTACTTGTTAAACACAATGTTTACTACGTGTAGAATAGAAGTGGTGACTGATAAATAATTCAAATTTACATAGAGGAAAATATCTGCAGTAGCATAAAAAACTCGAAAGGTCACAAACTTAGCCACCGGTCGTTAATTATATATTAATTGAGGAAAACCCGTTCCATGTGGGAATTAAAATCATCGACTCAAGTATAGAAGACAGAAACATTAAAACCAGACGACTTAAGAAGAACTTGGCATAAAACTAACCAGTAACTCAAAATTTGGAAATATTTAGTCGATTCGTAAGGCCATATTATATGCTCAGGGTTCCATGATTATATTATTATTATTAACATTAGAAAAAGAATAATAATAATTTCATGGAAGACCTTTTTGAAGAAGGTTTATCATCAACATCAGACTTAACACCTCGAAATTTGTAGAATTCTTAACGTGTTTAAGTGATTTATACGTTTTATCCCTTGTTACTTTTCCATGCAACATTTTGTCTGACAATACAAAAATATTTATCAGAATTCGATTAATTAACTTTGCATTCCAAAGAGTTTGTTGTTATCAACGTTAAATGCCAATTTACAAGGGTTTCTAGAGACTCATTTCTTAAATTACATTCCTGACAAATTACTTTTTTACTGATAATTACAATTTTCCATGATTGTTTGAAAGCGTTCTTATTTCTTTTGACGTGTAAATTTTTTTAGAACGTACATTGTCAAAATTCATTGCGATTAAAAACCAGCACATCCATAGAATTAAACCAATAACTATATTCCCGGTCCTTGAGTGTTAAAGTTCACATAACAATCAACATTTTTAACGTTAAGAAATACCCTTTTTATTTTGGATCAGTATAAGTTTTAACCGAAATACCAATTTTGTAGCTATTTAAAAGCTTAAAACTGTAAGTTAGAAATAACAATAAGGCCCTTCAGTCTCAAATTGTCCGAGGGTCACAAAAAGCTAACCAAGGACTTCATAGTGCCCACGCGTTCAGTGTAGGAAACCTGATAGTAGGCCTTCACCAGTCCTTGATGATATTATCATACCAATCAGTTCTGTAGATCTACTTATCTGTACACGGTAGATTTGAGAATTTGTCGTTTAGAATGTTGATATATTTGAGATCAAAAGCGCCTACACTCTGTTTCACTTTTAGTTGACAGCATGGAAAACCCATACCTATGTTATTTAAATTTGGACTGTACTACTACCCATTATAAAATCTCGGCCTTCTTCCACCCTTTTTTTATTATGACCTTGTAATTATTTCAAATTATGTTATTTTTAATTTCTTTTCTTTCAATAATCCTCAGTTGCAAAATCTAAACGGCGATTTTTTTAAGATAATACAACAAAACTATCAGCTGAGTTCGATTGATGAACGAAATTTGGTGCAAATAATCTTTTGAATCGTGTTTCTATGATAATCAAATGTCAGGATATAGTTAGATCTGTTAGAAACAACATAATAAAACTAAATAGCGAAGAGAGGGATGACCAGAGAAACAAACATCGAGTTCCGAGAATTCAGTCTCCCTGGTTTAATATGTTTTAATAGAAAATCGTTTGTTTTCCATCTAGTTGTTCAATGAAACGTGATATTTCAGGTTAAATAGTTGAAAGGTTCCCATAAGACCGGTTGCCAACTAAGAGTGAAACGGAGTTTACGTGATCTAAGCCAATAATATTGAAATGTGATGGCTTACTATCAAGAGTTGCATCTTAACAGTGGTATAAGATATAACTTTAATGTTTACCTTAAAAATACAAATGTCAGATAAAATTAATAATCTATATTATTATAGCATTTAATAATTCAGTGGATAGAGTAAATTATTTTAGCCTGACCCATGTAAAATCATAAGAATCAAGAATTGTTTCATAAATAAAATAAAAATTTGTAGCCAAAAACTTGAATCGTAATCGTCGATGCAAACGTTTACTTTTACACAATATTACGCAATAAAGCATATACTTCCATCATTAGAGTACAATGACATTGACTGTATAGCCTCTTAATCAATGCATTGAGGAACCTTTAGTCTATTAGACCTAATGTTAACACAACTAATCAATTTGTATATCATATAAAACATGTTTTCTAACGCGGAAGAAATTTATCAAGTGCGATTACTTAAGGATCCTTAATAGTTGATGATAATTATATACAACCTAAAGTACATTGACTATACTGACAATATTATTTTAGCATTACTTAGACAACAAATCGATCGTGATGGAAAGCTCACATAACACCTAATACTTTACCAATGTTAGTATACCAAATCAATCAATACAATTTATATTGACGTTGTTATATGAAATAAGCAGTGTCAATACAGTACACTATTATTACATGTAATTAAAAGCAGTTGTTCTTAGAAGAATGGGTAATCAAGTTAATTTTAGTCATGAGTAACCTCTAAAACTAGTAACCTTGGCTACATATATTTTTCTAATTCAGTAAAATAAATCACTTAACAAATACCCATTACAATATTGTGTGACTTCTGTGCTACGAAACAATGATAATTGCTATAAAAATATAATGTTACTGATAGAACCCCTCACATGGAGTGTTTTTCGCTTTTGTTGTGTGTTTTAGCAATTTAACTGCTTGATTTAGGATATAGAAACACCAGCTGTTACACTAACGTTTCCAAGGAAGCTCTTTAAATTATGACCAAGCAAAACCATGTGTGAGGATGAAATCACGTGATGGTCCAAATTCCTAAGTCTTTCACGAAAATAGGTTTCGACGGTCTAGAACCGACGTGATTTGACTTACTAATCTGTAAAACGAACCGAATCAGGTTATCAAGCTAATCATGAAAGTGGACCCTGAACACGTGATTAGTGATAACACCGACTGAAGTAGTCGGGCTGTCAAACTTTCGTTCTAAAAATCAGCATGATGTGTAACAGCTAGTTTTCGATAAATCCATTCCCTAAGAGTAATGGTTCATAAAAGGTTTTACTGATGTAAATGAATTCTATTTACGACCTGTTATTCTAAGGTACGAGCAAGAGCAAGGGTACTTACCACCAGTTGGGCGAGCGGCTACGGCCTGGCTTGTTTCTACTGTCCACCTGGGCCACTGCTAGCACAACCGTCACCAGAACTAGAGGCACCATCCACGTCGAAGTCCACATCCACATCTTGGCTTACACATCTACATGACACACAATACGCACGAGCCAAGCTACCGAATCAGCGACAGAAAATATATTAAGAAATTCCGACAATAAGTGGTGGCTAATGGACATTTGGGAGCCCCCCACCATTTCCACGTGGTGGGGGAAGGGGCGTTCCCGTCCCGGCCAATAGGAGCGCTGGCCACGCCCACCCACGTGGTGGCGACCTCCCACAGTGCCTCGGACAACTTCAACTATGCGGTGGTAATACAAATAAATAAACTTTGTCTCTCCCATTCACGAAGACTCTCTCTTGTTTACTGGCAGCTACTTAGATGTTATGTGCCCACCTCACGTGCCTCAGGCGCTCGGTGAAAGGTGTCGTCGAAATGAATCGGAATATCTCAACTACAACCCTCGTGTCAACTGCCCAAATGCTGTTAACAGAATTAAACCGTTCGTATTTATCAGTTATCACAGCAGAAACACTGGCCACCGCAACATATAACCAGCCCAAAGGCCTTCTTTGTAAACGTGAGATTTACTATACTGGTGTGTGCCATTTGTAGTAAATAAATATATTTTATAATCTACCTCTATAGACTCGAAACGATTACCTCAACCTGGTCAACAATCACATCAATCATAACTAAAAGCAGATAAAACAACTAAACAACAACTAAAAACAAAACATAAACAAGAAATCGAATCGGATTACATAAGTTTAAATAACACTGGAAACAATCGTAATCATAACAAAAAGCAGATAAAACAACCATCCAACAACTAAAAACAAAACATAAACAAAAAATCGAATCGGATTCGATATGTTTAAAAACACACTGGAAATAAGAGAGTTGCAACAAATACATGCATTATAGCAAGTTCAACAAACACCGTAAAAAACATAAAACACTGCATTAATAGGAAACAGCACTTATGATATAACCGAAGGTAATAAAATGGCACAAACGCCTCTTTGTCTAGCAATACTCGTACATCCGAAAATTTGAGCCTCATACTGACACAAAATTAAATATCTAAATATAAAACCATTTAAAAGACAATATAATTAAAACCCAGGTTTTAACTAATGACGAATTTAAAGTAAATATACAACAACATGAAACAAGGTTAAATTATGTCAAAACCGACCGTGTAAAATGATATAGAGACACTAAAATAATACAAGCAAGACATTTACTCGACTTGTCAATACGAGTCACCATAGTCAAAATTACGCTAAAAAATAAAACTAAAAACACAACAGATGATCGATACACGTTCACATGAATTTATACGCAATTCATCTGAGAAAGCCAACAACTTATGGAAACTAGAAATTATACTGTATATACTCAAAGTAAAAAGATCAATATTGCTTAACTTCTTAATTAAACAGCAAGACAATAAGGGCAGCAAACATGATGATGTATCATGTACCCTGCCTAGTACTATAAGAGTTGAACGAAGAACTCTATAAATAAAATCACCAAAATTCGTTGAGAGGTTTAACAGAACTTTAAACTCATAAAAGTCACATAACAGTTTATTGATTTGGTATATTCTAGAATGAGGTTTGAATGACTGTTATTCAACCAGTAGAAGGAAGCTGAATATATAATTTTCTCCTTCCAAGCAGCATATTATGTTACACTCCATTAGGAGTGAAACTCAACTCTTTTATAGATATCAATCTCAAATCAACACTGGCAGAATAACATCATTGATATTCAGTGTAGCGTTAAATGCACTCAAATGTGAGGGGTCTCGATGATCGAAAACTTCTGCGTAGTAGATTAGTTCTGTAGTTTAGATAATACTTATAACAGTTTGTTATGGATTAAATGTGGTTTAATAGGGACCGAATGGAATGACAGAGATAATTGTTCGTCAATCGTCTTAAAAGATTGTTTTTGAGCCTTGTTAATTTTGATATCGAGGCTACAATTTTGGACAATTATGAAATCATTGGGGTATCTGGATAATGAATACTATCAGGAACCTTGTTTCTACCGTGACTGATTTTAATCAAGGAATAAGTTGGTTCATATCCAATTGTCAAATTACTCGAAAAGGATTTGGTTGAAGAACAAAAGGTAAACATACATAATGTTACGGATGTTATAGTTGATGATTTCACGTCTTCCTCCATATATAAAATCACACAGAAAACTAAAACCGACCACTTAAAACTACTTTCGATCATAATTTTCTTTCGCTTGTTTACCAACGTTTGCCAAGTCCCCAGAATCTGAGTTTAGTCTGCGTTAATCTTCTGGCTCGAGTCCATCCAAAAACAAGGCCAACCTCTGCATCCATTTTCCGCAAAAGGTCATACTCTAGCCAATGATCTAAGCTATGACACTCCGTATCCATGCACCTGTGGTGCGATCTATCCTCCCCACAAATATCTCGTGCATCATGCGCTCTAATTGGGTCCAGTCTGTCTGATCATCGTGTCTTGATGGCACTTCTCCAGAACATTTGTCAGACATCCACGTTGGTTCCGGTGGTGAACAGTTTTTGATTAGAGGGACTTTGATCTTTTGATTTGTGACGTGAATGGGGTTTAAAGATAAATGCATAATTGATCTAAATATCAAGATTATTTTCATGAACAATACGAGAGGCCTATTGTTATTGGTGCCTGTCAATAGCAAACTCAGAAATCAATAAGGAAACAAATTTAATTTGATTAATTTATTGGAATAGTATTATCACGCCAAGCCTTCCACTTTTTACATTTCCTACGTTCAAACTCTCGAGAATCATACATATTTATTTTTGTCCCAAGACCCAAATTATTGGAACCGGTAGTTTTAGAATCAATATTACTTTGAAACAGACTCCATTACTTTTGTTTGTTTGTAACTGTTATCTAAATATTTACCAGCATTTGAAACGAAACCAATCCATTACATACGATGAGAGAGTTCTTCATAAAACATATAGTCCAAATTAAATTATTATTATTTTAACAGTGAAAATCTATTGCCATTATTTAACGAATGAGGAAAAGAACACTACTATGACACCAGCAGTGAAATCTGAAAAAGTCAGACTCTTACCTTTTCCTAATAAAACGAGAACACTCCAGTATTCGTAAAGATAATTTTGGAGGATGATTTTTACGTGTCTTCAAGAAACCTCACAAATTTATTTACTGGTCTACAAGTTTTCTTCGTGTACTTTCAGCAACCAAACTCATCTGATCCTCTTGTTCAAGAAAGATTTTACCTTCACACTCTGATTGCCTATTACGTAAATGAACTGTTCATCTGCTGGACGTTTCCTGAGGAATATTTACAAGTTCCCCGGTAGGCCCCCCTGGTAGCAGCTACCTGGCCTCTATTGCTTTTACGGTCTTCCATTTCATCCATTAGCATGGACCTGGCCAGGCAGCGCCGACCTCCCGCGACTCACACCTTTACAACTACAACACTGGACATTTTCACACTTTTTGGCGCAAAAACTTGATTTGTTGCATTTTATGGCGGGCCGGCTTTCCTTCATTCATGAGTTCCAGTAAGTAAAATATTGATGAAGAATTTCGTCATTCAAGCTCCTTGGGGGCGTCGGAAGGTCGACGGAACTTCCGGTGTCGATTTGGCAAAAAAACTTTGAATGGATGGATGCAGTTGTTTTTTTGTCGTGATTGTATCAGTAACAGAATTAAATGTATTTGATGTGTCGTTGGTCGGTCTGGTAGCCATTCAACTGATAAGGATGTTTTGGAGTAGCATATTTTCCTTCTGTAATTCAAGAGGAATGTTTGATGTGATAGTACATTCAAACGGAGGGTTTACATCTAGTAAAATCTTGAGATACCCTATTTAAGAAGCTTAAGCACTCTCCGCCGGATTGCTCGAAAAATACTAGTCGATGCAAAATTTGACCATACTATATTTTGAACATCGAATCCCAAATTTTGATCAAATAATGTTAGCATCATATACACACCTGGTGGCGTGAAAACGAAGGACTGTGGTCTCAAAACGAATATCATACAAGAGATTTTTGATCGTTTGATTTAATTTGACTGTTCTTTATAATATATTTTAAACTGTGACAGTAGAGAAAAGGTTCACCGCTCCAGCCACCAGCCTTCGTAATTCTCCCATTAAATTCTTTAAACTGTGTTCACTTTCACCTGGGTTTTCACCAATGCTTTGTTGCTTCCTTTTAGTTTTTACTAGTCGTCAGCCGTCAGTCGGTATTCGTAGACCTTGAAGGTCAATGATGAAACAAATCGACTCTGAAGATACGTGGGATTTCCTGTCGATATCTCTCTACGCAAACTCTACGTAAACATTTAGTCACTAATGGTTGCAAAGTCCACTGACTCACCTCCCTGTTTCACCCCATTGGCCGGCCACTGTTGTCTGTTCACCATGCGATTGATGTAAGGGTGTCACGAGCCGGCACGCAGCTACAAGTGGTCATACGTCATAGAAGAGAGTTCCTCGATGGGATTACACGGACTTTTGTGTGATTTCGTCAGTTCTTTGCCTGGGAAAGGAAGTTTACTATTTACACCTAGTCAGTAAATTCATTTGTCTCAAATGTGTATTTTGTCACACAGGATCTATCCAAAAATGGATTTGATACTTTTTTTCAATAAAAGAAGAATAAATCGTCATGTTTTAAACATTTTGAAAGCTAAAATTTTGTCACTCATGCTTACATTGAGAACTCATTCATACATACAATTTTTGAGTCATACTGGCTCATTTATTCGAATTCTCCCACTTAAGCATCCGTAGGCCGGTAGCCATTACTCACTAGGTCTCCCATTGGTGTGCCAAGAACTCGTCTGAACTATAAAGTAGTTTTCGCGGCCAAACTTGCTTTCAGACGATATTTGAACGCCTGTGGCGTTGGAGCACATTTTATCGAATTTGAAAATTTGTTGACTAAACGGGCTCCTGCCTGAGAAGGCTAATGCTCGTAAACCACCGTTCTTGTCACCCAGTCCGGTAGTTTTCCCTGTCTCTAGTTTCATAAGAGTGTGTCTTATGGGATCGCGTCTAGTTTGAAGAAAACCATGTCTCAAGAATGTAAAGACACGAAGTGTCAACAGATTGAAACTTTTGAACGCTGCTCTGCACGACTCTCCATTGAATTTCTCCAATAGTTCGAACTGCTTTTATTAAGAATGAACCGCCCCACAAGCCAGCCCGTAGGATAGGTGTATGTCTGAGTCAGCTTCTCAATGTTGAAAGAGTGGACAATTTCTCATACAATGTAAAATTGTTGCGAAATAAACCACGTTACTTATGTTATCAAAGCCAGGAACATGGTATCCTCGTCACCCTGGAGTACGTTTCGGCGACGACCGGCGACTGCAGGTCCGCGGACTCGGAGAACGTGGGAACGGAGAAGGCGGAATGCCGCGAGATCGCTCCTGTCCAAAAAACTCAACGGCCGTATTCGTCAGCGCTGTGTGAAATTCCAGCCCGACATGATCTGCGATGTAAATAAGCATTCTCCGGATGACGCTCTCAGCAGCGTGTGACGTCATCAATGTGGTGATAGCGGAGAGGGGATTTGCGAGTGAAACGTTTTTTCAACAAATATTGGTTGGCTAGCCTACATGCCAAATTTTAAGTTTCTAGCTCATCTGGAAGTACCCAAACATTTATGTCAGTGATCATGCCGTTAGAGCTTTTGGTAGGTACGATTTACGTAGGAGATCCAGACAGTAATCTTTGAAACAACTGTTGTAAATTTTTTCTTATCTGAAAACTTTTAATAACGTTGAAATACATGCATGCCCGCTTTAAGATGAACTTAATGCAAAAATTCAAGTTTCTTAATCAAATAGTTTGACTTGATTGTGCAATGATGTGTTTGCGAGTCCATTATTATTTGACGAATACAGCCTGCACTATAGATTTGTGTTCCGCTTTGTGAGCTAGACGTCCGCAAGGACTCCTTAAATGGAATCATCCTGAGTATTTGAAAACAAATCTCCTAATCATATCCCATTAGCACTTACTAAGAAAAGGACTACAGGTACGTTATCACATCGACTAACCACTTGATCTATAATAACAATTTATCAATTCTAGATCACTTCAAATTAAGAGTTCTAATTAGAATAACAATACATTTTGATATACGTACCATTTATTCTAGAGTTCGAAACCCTTATTTTGCTTTATAATGAATTCCACACAACCCCAAATCTTTTAGCCTAAACCATGTTTGTTATTTAATGTAAGTAAATTCCTCTTAAGTAAAAGAATGTATACCCCTTTGGAGAGTTTTTGTATTTTGAATGTTATAGAGCCCCTAATAATATGTGAAACCCCAGTTTTAACCCATTATTCAACTGGCATTATACGCTTTAAGTAATGTTTATAATACTTTACTTTGCTTTGAGACACTTATCACTTCTGGAGGGTATTTTAAAGTGAATATGGGATGATGGTGAGTGTGATGAGTGTTTTTGATGGTTGATGAGATGTAGTCTTGTTACAAACTGCTGGGGCCAACAGTTCCCCAGATTGGGTATTAATGAATACAAATATCATGGTTTCTCAAAAGTTTAAACTTGCGGAAGCAAAGTGGAATTGTATAGCTGTCAGTGACCGAGACTGAGAAGGAGTTGATAGGTATATTAGTAAAGTATGCTAATAGAGACAGGCTAAGCCGGGGTTATAGCCCGGAGCATTCCAACAGGGCAGTCTCGGCAGTCGACAGGGCCACTCTATTTTGACAAATTTACACTAAATTCCTCACACGCCTTAAACACGTTCTCTAAGAAGCAACATTTGTTTCAATTAGTTGTATGGGTTTGTTGGAGTTGGGTTTTGATGCGAGCGCTCTTGGAAATTTAGATTGGATAGGTTTAGGAATAGGTATGAGCTAAATTGTGAGGAATCGTCCAAGGATAAACCATCGAGATATTGAATTTGTTAATTACTTAACAATAATACTTAAAAATCTTGGTAGTGGAAATATAACATTGAAGAACATAGTAATTAATTGTTTCGTTATTTTCACCTATGTACAGCGGATCCGTGGCGGATTGGTATCGCACGTGACTCTGGAGCTCATCACTCCGGTGGCGTGGGTTCGATCTCCGCAGCTACCACTAATAATTTGTTAGATGACTTTACGTAACGCTAGGTTAAAGTCAAGGTTGAGTAGTAGAGAAAACTTTGTGGTCCCATTAAATTCTAATTTATTAGTTTTCTAAAATAGAATTTGATACATTGTATACAATTACTGAAAAATAACCCTATACGTCTTTAGAGAGTGACTTGCCAAATACACTAATACTAGTTTTTTGCACATAAATAATAACTATCATACAACATCACTGCTCCAACTTTGAAAACATTAAAAGTATATTCAGGGCCTCTAAGGCGAATGAGGTTCCATTAAATTGAACGTAAATTTACTTTTCAGCCTTGCAACAAAGACAAACTTAACCTGTAACTATCAACTCATTTAATACAGTAAAACTTCAGAATTATTAGGAAATTTCTAAAAATATATTCTTTATTGAATAAATTGTTTTTAAAACCGAACAAAAATTTGAGCTCCAATCAGAAGATTTTGGCATCATCCTACCATTGTGGTTAGGCGCCAGCTGAATTCAACAGACCTTTTTTAGATTGAATGGCTTGAAACAATACATTCATTTCCCATCTTCAGATTAGACAAGTGACAGAAATGTGTCAGTGTTTGGCAGAAGTCGAGAAGTCCAAACATTGCGGTAGGACCTAAACAAATCTCTTGAGGTTGTCACTTGTTTCTCGGCTGTCTCCGGCTTTCAAACCCTCTTCCTGCAGTGATGACGTTCAAGTCAGCTGTGAGATGATAGGATAAAGTAAACATGGAGAGTTGGTAATATGATTGCGTGCTGGTCTGGAAGTTAAGAAAAATCAGGGAATTTTGTCTTGACTTGTATTTATGGAGTTTTTTTCTTTCGAAATTTAAATAAATAAATAAATTTATTGCAAAACACCAATGTATGGCAATCATCAGAAAAGTTGATTGAACTAAAATTTTCCATTCACTCTCACATCCAAGTCCCTTTTATACATACAATTTTTCCAATCTCTCTCTCATTCATTCGAATTAGCCCACTCTAGTCCCTAGTCGGTCAGCCAATTACCAGGTCTCCCAGTTAAACGCCATTAACTCGTCTATGTTATAAAAAGCTTGAGTGGACAATACATTTTTTAGATGAGCTTTGAATGCCTTGGGCACTTGTGCGTTTTTAAACGAATTTGGTAATCTGTTGATGAGATGAACACCTGCCTGAGAAGGTAAGCGCTCATGAACCACCGTCCTGTGTCTCCCAGTTCGGTAGCTGTCCCTGCCTCTGGTTTCATAAGAGTGTGTGTCGCAACCTCTTATGGTATTACATTTTGTTTTGAAAAAGAAAAAATATATATACATGTATCTAGAATGTAGAGGCAAGGGAGTGTCAACAGCTTGAAGTCTTTGAATGCTTGCCTGCACGACTCCTCCAGCGCAATTTTGCTTAAACAATTGCTTAAATTTTCGGCTTAACGTGACTTCCGAACCACGCAGGTAATGGTCTGATATGTCTAAACGATGGTGGGAGTTGATGCGGGTATCATCAGATGATCACTGAGACTATCTGAGCCGCTTTAGACCTATATCATCCTCAAAACCTGACCTCCATGAAGCTGGATTACAGGATCAACAAAGCTTTATATCCCTGGGAATAACAGTGCTCGTCAATACACGTGTTATCAGCTGTTAATGAGGCAAAATGACATCAACAGTTTTTACATTGAAGCTGCCTGAGAGGTCCCAGCTGACAATATATTCTGTTGTGACTTATCCTCACAACTTCTCCAGACACTTCTCAGACGCTCCTCCAGCCGGGGTGGTGAAGGGGGGTGAAGTGGAGACACTTAGGTGCTCACTGGAGCTGGAACGAGTGGAGTGCACAGCTGGAGGAGAGATTACCTGGTTTATTTCTACTGGAGTCAAAACACGCGCGTGCTAGGAAGTAGTGGAAGTGGAAACCCTTGTCACATCCGGTACTAACAGCTCCTGCTGCTGCTGCCCTCTGGCTGCCGGGGTGGTCATCATCAGTCAATCAGAGTTGACACAACTTCTAGCTTCCTCACTGGGCTTACCAAAGGGTCGTTGTAAAGGGCAGGAGGAAAGGTGTGTGGAACATTGTGCTCATACGGGTGGAAACAACCCCGTTAGACATGTGCGTCATCATTGCAAAAAATCGCAGTTTTCGATAAATTTCGTCTTCTTGGAAGGCTCCGCTAAATGCTGCCAACATTACAGTTACATTGATACTGTCTTTGCCTCCACGAGAACAAGGTAAGCCTAATAGATTCGCTCATATCTGTTCAATTTTCTGAGCCCTATGGTCAGGTTTGATAGAGCATTTCGGGGGTCTCTAAAACGATAAACTCTTTCTCTTTTTGTTTGCAAGCCACTTCCACTAAAAGGCTCTAAAATTCTCATCTACCTACTTGTACGAGTATAAAGCTAAGTTTTTATCAATTTAAAAAGTAACTTTAAATAGTACATCCTTTAAGCAACTTACATTTTGAAAAGTTATGTTAACCCTAAAGGTTACTCTAACCTAAAAAGGTGGTGGGTTGTTAAAGCGCAATATCCGTCTATACCGTATACAAACGGATTACATCCACCAACAATAAAAACTAACAGAGACATACAACTAACGCAGTTTAAATAAGAAAACGTGAATCAAGAAGACTGGTACATTTACAATTTGAAAAAGGCAAAAATATTAAACCATTACAAAGCTTGTATCCGTCGTCTCTGACTTAACACAGTGTTTTAGGTATGATAGTTAGTTTTAAATGGTAATATTCTAATTGTTTCCTGCAACATCAAATCACTGAGGTTGAAATATTATTGCGCAAGTTCTCCATTGTTTTAAGTAAACAAGAACACGACGTTTCGTGGAGTCTGATCCCGTCTTCAGGTGAAAAACCCAGCTTTAGGCTAGCTCATTTTTAATGTACCTTTCACCCGAGGACCTTTCAATTTCAGATCCCGAAACGTCGTATTCTTCTTGTGCACTAAAACACGTCCACAATAATAATTCAACCTCAGAAATTCTACCATCGTCAACAAAAACTTTAAACATAGATTTTAAAACAGTTTTACATTTTTACAGCAAAAATCCCCAAGTACGCTCATTAAATTATAGTAAAAGCGCAAAATCACACCCGAAACCACATAGCCGCTATTATATTTGTCTAACCAATCAAAATTCCCATCTTACAGAGAGACTTAAAAGCTTTAGGTTACTTTTCACCTGAAGACGTGATCAAATTCCAGACACCGAAACGTTGTGTTCTTCTTGTTCATTTAAAATAATGAAAACGTCCGTAATAAGATTTCAACCTCACAAATTCTACCATTGTCAACAACAAACGTTAAACAAAAAATCATATTACTTTCACCCTTTGTAAAACAGAAATCCCCAAGTATTTCATTCAACTATTAAAAGCAGAAAATTACACCCGAAACCCCACACAGTTGCCATTTTAATTTTCTAACAAATCCAATGTTGCGGTGAGATTTAGTAGCGTTAATATAGTGGTGAGAGTGGTGATTAACCCATGTTTCTCACCACAATGTGTCTAATGACCGGTGAGGTGACACCTGCATTGTAGCCGGGTGATTATGTTAAAAGTGCCAGCCAGTTCACAGGTCCCGCACCCTCGGCTGCAAATTACAGGGCGTTTCGCAAATTGTTAGCCTGGGTGGCCGCCGCTCTCTGTGTCTTAATAGATGAATAGTTGTGTTTTTGTTGCGTGCAGTGTTGAGGACTTTAGGTGACCTGTAATTTAGGTTGACAAGTGAGTTGTGGTTTTGGGAATTTTACTTAATGGTGGACCTTAAGGGGAGATTTAGTAGTTGAGAAATTTGACGCGCGACTGAAATATGAAAACGTGTTGGTACCAATGATTATTTTTAAGGTTTAAGATTTTAATTTTGAAAAGGATGTACGTGACTTACAGTTTGTCAACAAAGCATGGCCGGTGGATGGGCTATAGGGCCATAAGCGGCCAGCAGGAAATCTCAAGGCCACCGGCCATGCTATACCTAACGAACTGTTTGAAAATTACAAATATTAAATGACACACGTCAGAATATTTTGTTATTGACGTCAGCTTTCATTTAATGATTTTCTCTGTACTCAATTCAGCTCCTTAAATACAAATTCCAGTTGTACAGTATTCTTTTTATTTTAGAAACTTAATGAATGTAAACATGAGACCAAGTGAATAAAAATTCCCAAATAATACTTCTTTTATAAATTTTAATCAACAAACGAAATCAACATGAAATACACTCAAAACTTTAATACCGTTTTTCTTTTTTGGGTTTGACAACATATTTTTATTTTCTTGTTTAAAACACTATAATTTTACATGTCCCAAATAAAGTATTTCTGTTAATACATTTATTTATTTACTAAATATTTACAAAAAAAGTTGGTTCATAAAACAATTTTGAAAAACCTACACATTGGAAATAAATACTATATAAATATACTGTATTTGATTTGAAATATATAAAACTTTGAACTAACAATAAGGAGCCACTAATAGCAACACTGTAGTCATAGATCAAATATGTGCTAATTTTTCCAGGAACCATCAATAAATTTCTTTAAACTAAAAAAACGTTTGAAAGAAGAAAGTTTTTTATTTAATTTTAAACATGTTAAAATTTTCGTAATTTTGTATTTTAATTGGACGTTGATTTACATTCTAAACTATCTGAACGGGTATAACATTCGGAAATGTATGTAACCAAACAACTAATTTCCACTGCGTTTCGTTTTCATACTCCACAATTGGCTGCAAATGCAAAGAGTGGGGTGCCTTCATTTTCCAAGCGGCAATGCAATCAGCTGATTACGCCTGTGTAGCGGTTTTGCCCGCTTGACCCCTTCCGATCTGATTTATTGCCGTACTTTGTACTTTTAACAAAAGTCCGCCAATCAATTACTATAATACGTGTTTAATTTTGTATTTTCCTTTTTGAAAATGTTTTAAAGGCTTTACTTCAAAGCATGTCTATTATAATTTATAATTTTAAAATAAATAAAAATAAAGTGTATTAATTTTTATACATTTGGTAGTCGTACTGAACAAAACCATCTGAACAAAACGATTGTTGACAATAACAATAAAAGGTGATGGGGTTGTCAATAAAATCTGTGTTTAAAGTTGAACAATTTGAGTTGGTGAACATATTAAATTTATATTGTGACCTATTGCTAAAAAACACAACAAAAACTGTTAGGTAACTGATTATTTTCATCCCAAGCAAAATTTTATGAACCAAGCAGAAAGTATTCTGGTTTTCTTTTTAATGTTCTGTCTGATTTAGAAATTTTAATTGTTGTTATACATTTGTATAAAGAAAACATTGGAACAGCTCCAACATTTGAACAATTATGAAATGAATATAATTTAAGTTTTTATGCACAGTCTTTACTAATCTACTGCAAACACGTCCAAAATAAAAAAGGTAATTATACTATTTTGGAATTTTTTAACAACTCCAGCCTAGAACTCATATAATATACTGATAACGGCCTATATGATTATGCCAAAAGGTATACAAATTTATTTAGTCAAAACAGCCACAGGCTGAAATCTTCACAAGCAGGCCCCAAATTTTTAATAGGCCTGCGAGTGTCGTCTTTTCAATCCATTTAACTGTTTAAAGATAGTCTTAAGAAACGTTTAATAAAACATGCATATAACATTGTTGGTAAGTTTATGGACCAACAAATTTAAGTTTATACTGCATCAAAATTAGAACAAAATTAATTTGGTTGGTATTATACTAGAATAACATTATACAGATTAGGCTTTGGTACCTTTGTCTACAAGATTCAGTTACCAGTAACTTACCACACTGTATTTATGTTTTAATGTCTGCACAATGCTTTATTGTATTTGACAAAAATAAATAAAACACAAGTTTAACTTTATAATCTGTCTGAAAACTCGGTTTGCCTCCAAGACGTGTTGGACGCCCCTAGGGTGAGTACTACACGTACAGAACTGCAGCTGTCTGACTGCAGCGAATCGCTTCATTCACCTGACAATGCTTGCCTTGGCTTTCATTCATTCATTCATGCTTCTGCCACTGCTGCTACTGTTACGCTCCCACACTACAGTTCCGTAGCTGTCGCCTCTAAACATTGGCTCTTCACGCTGACTTGCTCAATACAGTACCGAAGATGAACGTAACTAAAAATGAAGAGGCGCATAACCAGGGTTTGATCGTGGGGGATACCGGATGGTCTAGATGGCCGTGGTTCAAGTCTCGTTAAGCTGGTGGTTCATTCCATTGGTCGTTGGGCTTTTAACTAATGACCCAATCTAGGGAACAGTCGGCCCTAGTTTGTAACGAGACTACACCTCATCATCCATCAAAAGCACTCAACACACTCACCCTTCATCCTGTATTCACCTTAAAATACCTTTTATAGGAGTAGGTGTCTCAAATCAACGTATCAAAGTAGATAAGGGGTGCTGGCCGGTCCTCCCTTAGAAACTTTGGTAAAAATACTTTTAAATCATGAATTTTGAAACTTATTTTGGCACTCCTAAAAGAATATTATGAGTGGAGAAATTTCGAAACCAGTCGTGGTTAATTTTATTCATAATTATTTTGTTCACTTCAGAGGAGTACTAGCCCTGGGTCTAACAACAAAGTTGGCA
Organism: Matsumurasca onukii; assembly: GCA_018831715.1. Lineage (NCBI taxonomy): Eukaryota > Metazoa > Arthropoda > Insecta > Hemiptera > Cicadellidae > Matsumurasca > Matsumurasca onukii. The sequence goes on from CM032065.1 coordinate 32,896,116, forward strand.
CCTCTCTACCACCCGCCGGAATTATTCATTCACAACCTGCTCGCTGGAGAGTAAAAGTGTAAATAAAATTTACGGAGGTTCCCGTCCAGTTGTCAGGCATTTTCACACTTTCATAAATCCAGGAACGCTAGACGCCGGCGCTGGGAAAGAAACGTGCACGCTTTGTGAATCCGGAATCGTAAATCATAGCGACGTATTCGCGCATAGTGGGCGGGAGGCAGGGTGTAAACACCCTGGTCGTGGGGGGTGGGGCGGCCAGGTAGGGATCAAAGGCGGCGGACGCAGGGGTGGCCTCTAAAAAAAGGGTAATGAGGATCCTCCTGACATTTTGGCGCAGAGTACGCAGTGGTCCATTCACACGGCTTCATTAGTTCTGGAGACTATTGTGAACCTGAGCAGCAGGCCATGATACAGCTCTCCACACCTTTTGTCAAGCCACTGTGCTACATCTGTCTTAGCTGTACTTGTCATGCTTGTGTGATCCGGGCCCAACAGATTGTCAGTCAAGATTTCTTCATATACAAGTGTTTATTTTATGTATAAATGTTAATATAAATAAAAACTAAAATTATGTATTGTTAAGTAAAAATAAAATTGTTTTTTAACGTAAATAAAAATCTACTGCCACTGGTAGTATCGAAACAAAATAAATGATAATATAGTTCTTACGGTTCACGCGTCCAAACTTCATGATTAGGTTGAGATATTTCGGCCTCGTTGGAGTACCATCGCCAATCACTGATGGGCTGAAACACAAATTCAGCTGTTTCAGCCAATCAGTGACTGAAGACGGTACTCAACAGTGAGACGAAATATCTCAAATAATTATGAATTTTGACGGTGTGAACCGTAAGAACTAGATTATAGTTTTGACACCGGCCGCGAAAGCCTAAGAGTTAAATATACTAATGGTTATCTAATCATTCAACAGTTCCGAAACGCTATAAAAAGATTGTTGAGTCAAATAACATATTTGTTTAAAATTTATTGGCGTTGCAGTTTTTAAGTAATTTGGAATTTATTATATAATTTTCTGCCTGCTTTAATTGAAAGTTGATCGTATATATGAAGTCTGTGGTAAGTTGGCCAAATTAAATGGTTTCTAGTGTGCATAATTTTGATCATGTCCCAAGGGGGCTAAGGGAGCTATGGCCTCTCTTCAAGGAAGAAAAAGCTCGCGTTAATAACAACTAGTGTATGGAAGTACACTGAAACCTGAACAGTTTTAAAACAACATGGCAAATTTAAACGTTCACTAAGGAGTATCTCTGTTCCAGCACATTTATATTAAATTTATATTTTATATTTTAATATTATTATAAAAAATGGAACTGCCGATATAGGTCCCTGGTCTTGCCCGAGCCTTACCATGCTCACGGCAAGAAAATTTATTTTTCCACAGGAAATTCACTAAAAACTAAACTCAATTGACTCCCATCTTTTAGAATTAGAGAGCATCCTTGCCCAACGGCAAAGAATAGAATAGCATTTATTGTAGAACTTTGTGTAATGTAATACTTATTTCGTACTGTTGTATGGCTTAAATACAAATTTTATAACCACTAATAATTTAAATATTAAATTTAAAGAAGGCAGATTGCTTGGTCATTTTTGAATATTTATTGTGTTATTATTGATAGGGTCTTGCATTAGCCAATCTTTAAGTTTCTAGGCGTGAAATTATCTCCCTTTTTTCCACTATTCGGCAGTTTATTAAATAGTTTCAATCCCATGTAGGCTATAGGGGTGTCTATGCTCTAAGAAACCCTATAGAACTGTTCTGTTCTAAGGACAGGCAACAAATAATCGGAAAAATGTCTAGTTTGATAAGAATGCGTATCGTGTACGGTAGATGATTGTTTAGAAGAAGCATCGATGGTGACTTTAAGTATATAAATTGAAGTTACTGTTAACAGTTGGAGTTTTTAAATAATAGTCTGCAACTTCCACGAGGATGTAAACCAACCATTACTTTCAAAGCTTGTTTTTGGAGTACGAGAAATCGCTGCAGATTGCTTTTAGACGAAATTCCCCAAAGCAGGATGTCATATTTAAGTCTAGATTCAAATAATCCGTAATAGGACAGTTTTAATGATTTATCTGTATCTGTGGTGGCTCTAATTCGTTTAAGAACATACACAATTGAACTAAATTTCTTGAAGATAAAGAGAGAATGCAAGCCAGCAGGGTGAGTGACAGAGGTCGCCTCATGATCCGCGGTAAATCAAGTTCACAGCCACATTAATTACAGTAACGTCTCGTAAACTGTAAGCGTCGTTAACCCAAACATTAGAAGTCGAGTTATGCGCTAAATCATCTCTGTACTCTCTGATGTCTTTATTGTCCTGGACGACGTCTGAGCGCAGAGCGCCTTGGAATGCGTTTGAGATCTTGCAATAAACGCGCGCCCTTGCACGGCCGTGTTTTGTTCATCGATTGTATTGCAAAACGTATGTTTTGTTCATCGATTGGATTACAAAACGTGTGTTTTGTTCATAGATTGGATTGCAAAACGTGTTTTTGTTCATAGATTGGATTAAAAACGTGTGCTTTGTTCATCGATTGATTGCAAAGCGTGTGTTTTTTTCATCGATTGGATTGAAAAACGTGTGTTTTGTTCATAGATGGATACCAAAACGTATGTTTTGTTCATCGATTGGATTGCAAGGCGTGTGTTTTGTTCATCGATTGGATTGCTAAACGTGTGTTTTGTTCATCGATTGGATTACAAAACGAGTTTTGTTCATAGATGGTTTGCAAAACGTGTGTTTTGTTCATAGATTGGTTTGCAAAACGTGGGTTTTGTTCATAGATGGATTGCAAAACGTGTGTTTTGTTCATCGATTGATTAAAACGTTTTGTTCATAGATTGGTTTGCAAAACGTGAGTTTTGTTCATAGATTGGTTTGCAAAACGTGTGTTTTGTTCATAGATTGGATTGCAAAACGAGTTTTGTTCATAGATTGGTTTGCAAAACGTGTGTTTTGTTCATAGATTGGTTTGCAAAACGTGTGTTTTGTTCATAGATTGGATTGCAAAACGTGTGTTCTGTTCATCGATTGGATTGCAAAACGTGTGTTTTGTTCATATGTTGGATTGCAAAATGTGTGTTTGTTCATCGATTGGTTTGCAAAACGTGTGTTTTGTTCATAAATTAGATTTTAAAACGTATGTTTTGGAAAATTTTCTTCGCTATGTGCATAGTGATGTTGTTTTAAATAAAAATTCAGGGTTCTTTAAAAAGAATGTCTAACTTGTATAGCATAAGTGCTTCACGAATAATTTTCATATGAATCAACAATATTTTATATTTGAAACTACAAAAGCAAAAACATATAACATCAGTCAAAAAATTCTATTAGAATATACATTTTATTACAAATTTGTTTACGAAAACATTCAAAATTCAACGCTATCAGACTAATAATTAACAAATTACCTTAAAAATAAAATTTGAAGACAACCTGACAAAATTCCAAAATAAATATTTAAAAATCTATTTTGTACTATCAATGATTATTTGGAGAATAATGAAGACTTTTTTTATAGTTTTAAATTTTAATGTACCGGTAATTAAAGAAAATTATTAGTTTCAAAGAGTCTGGAGATATCAGACCAGTCCAAGTATCAAAGACTTTAAAATATGTCTCGGGTGGCGTCTATATACAGAGAGAAAGACTTTAACGACTTGATGGTCTTTCCTCAATTGAAATTCAGTGTTAACTGCGCGAGGTCCGGGGGTCGGGAGAAATATTTAGAGGTAATAAATCTGGACGCGGGGGCACGCGGCAGTAAAAGTTATGAATGTTTGGGCTAATTATATAATGGTGGGAAAGCTGGGTGTTAATCAGGCTGAAATGCGAGGTGCTAAACGTGTATCTCTGCTGTAAATACCTTGATACCTTAGCTGCGGCCTTGGCTGCTGACCTCACAAACACGCTGCACATGGCTTTGTGCTTGCTGTTCAAGAACAAACACGAACATAGTCGACACGAGCAACTGTGAATCTTAGCGAATTTCAATAAAACAGAACAAGTTTTCATTTGTCTATTTTAAATTAGACGAAATTCCTTTAAACACTATCCGCGCAGGCACCACTACATTAATTTTTGTAATGTGACCGGTAACGTTAGGTAAAGGTCGAGGTTGAGTGGTAGAGGGCTTTGTAGTCCTAACTTCGCCTTGTTAAGACAAACCTTACCTTTATCTGTAAAGAAAACTTAGGCTAGTAAATTATATAACAGCTTAATTTATGCCCAGTGTTCTGAATGTCAAAGTGCAGAAATTCGGATTAAATAATTAAACAAAATTACTTTAAAACGGTAAATTCTAGAGCAATTGGAGTTGTTTTGATCGATTAAGAGAGTAAAACTTTACTATACAGGGTGAACCTTGTGTTCGTTTGTGGCATCGCTACAATTTTATAGGAAAAAAAACTTTGAATGGCCACCATTTTGAAACGTATGATCCTATCAAACAGACGAACTTAACCTAGAGATTTGTAAAAGGAACGTTTGTTTCGAATTTTGTGAAAATCGGACCAAAAATGCGACCTATAGAGTGGTCACACATATCTGTATTTACAAAGTTTTGCCATATGACTCAGGAAAGCAACAAACTATAAACCACACCTTTCTACGAAGTTTCGTTCTATTTGGCGAGAGAAATTAATAGCTCTATTTTCAAAGAGAACTCGCTAATAAATTATCTAAAGCTCAGTATTTCTTCAACAGAAGTAGAGAGTACGGATGAGCTATGCCAAAAGCCAAGCTGTCAAAAGAAAAACAATTCCAAGAAACCCGTAGTTTAAAAGTACCAATAACTGTTTTCGTATACGAGACCCGCAGAAATTAAGCTCGGAATTGAAGTTTACTGAGCAAACTTTTGCTCGGTGGCGTGTTATCATTGTATCAACTTTTTGGAACTTTAAAATCAACACAAAATGATTGATTTGGTCTTGAAAAAAGTTGTCTATGTCTTAAACTAATTAGGTAAATATCGCAACCATCATACATTATTATGCTATCGTGTTCCCCTTGGCAGATTGAGCCATGGTCCTAAAAGAAACTCAACTTAAGCTTGTGATCTTTTAGGCTAGCTCATTCCTAATTGTTGTGTTAAGTTCCTAAGTTTTGCGCAAACATGATCTACATCCTGATCCCAAGTCAACCTTCGACCAAGGTGTATTCCAAGAAACTTTATCGAGTAGACATTTCAGAATCATCCAACATGACTGTTATATGTGATTGTCCGTCGAAAACTAAAATGAATGAAGGACGATGTTTCTTATTCTATTTGAGGTTGAACTCGTTGAAATGTTGAATTAAACTGTTTAGCTCAACGAAGGTCACCGTTCGAGTTTCAGGATTTAAGGTTTTCTCTGTTTTCCACCGAAACAGAGAGTCATCATCTGCGTACTGGAAGAGTTGGTTTTGCACCGAAGAACCAACATCATTAACGTAGATCAAGAAGAGTCAGGGACCAAGAATGGAACAAGAATTTTCTTTCGAGCCCAAATCTCCAAATTCAAGCCTGGCCACAACTGTCACAAGCAGGAGTAAAGAAGTTGTCTGGTCGGTGAAGTGAAGTAGACTCGGAAGTGAAAGATGAGACGAGATTTGAGAGGAATGAGTCTGGGAGAAATATCACCGAGATACCAGAGATAAGAAGCGTGGAAACCCGCAGCTCGCGAGGTGAGCTATGGAGCGTTTAACCATCAGATATGTAGCCCTACAGGCAAAACCACAACAAAGAGAAACTCTTGCTGACGCGATGCAAGCGGATTCCTTAGGTATTTGAAGGTGGATAGCGAGAGGTCATCTAAAAAGGCAAATTTATTATACATAACAATGGATGGACTAACTAGTAATAATTGATAGGAGTTAAGATTAGAATATGATTTAAGTTAGGTTTGATGAGAAGTTCTCGTAGGCTATTTCTCGAAACGTTGTGTGGCCTTTAAAACACAATAACCGGTGGAAAATCCGTCGCTATAGGTTAAGTTCTTTAACCAGCATAATTCATGGTACCATACCTAGCATGTGTACCAAAATCTACACAATCCTTCAAGCCAAGTCAAGATGGAGGTGAAAATCTTTTAATTTTAAAAATTGGACTAAACCCGTTTAATTATTAAAATTTTAATGAAAGTCGGATAATAAATACAAGTGTTTTAGCATAAACTCCCATTATTGAAAGGAAACCAACCCCCAATATTTTGCTGGTTAGCGAACGTAACCAAGATATTTTAAAAAAGCAAACTTATCCCAAATTACATGGTAATTAGACAAAAACGCGACTTGTAGAGGGGCACTACCAATGTAATAAATACCTTGTTATAGGAAATTCGCTAGTGGCTACCCGTTGGCTAAGTTTTTTTTTATTATTGTTTTTATTAAGTTGCTATGTACAACTACAAGCGGTTTTTACCCAATGGTATAGATGGCGGAGGACCACACGCATCTGTTGTTTGATTAATGCGAGTTATTCCGATTATTTTACAAATTACCTCCAGTTACTGAGTCCCTGGCTTAATTAATTTCTCCCCGTGACGGGTAATTTTTCTCCCGGGATGTTGGTATTTAAGCCGTTCACTCTTCTCGCAGTGTAAGTTCATCTGTGGAGAGTAATTAAGAGTCGTCTGTAATATGTATGATGATGCGTTAAAGGTATTAATCTAATATTGAATCTATTAATGAAATTAAAAACAGGTGTTCAGGTAGTGAAGTTATTCATCTTGTGGTGAATGAATGTGTAACTATTATTATGCTATGTGTTTACTATGTAACAATAATATTGGTGTTAGATAATACAGCAATGCTGCAAGACCTTACAGAGCAAACATTTTTTAACCGACTTCCTACGCAAGGAAGAGGTTACCACAATTTGACCGCTGCAAATCTTTTTAAGAACAATTTCTAAGACAGCACTGACTTCAAATTGACATGACATTTTCTCCAAAATGTAAAGGTCAACGTTGCCTAGTCTATTGGTAACTGGGTTTGAAGCCTTTAGCTACTAACCAGTCAAGTATTTCACTCATTGAAATGAATAGTTCAAGTCATAGTAAGCTATCTTGAAAAAAAAAAAAACTGCTAGTTTAAGACTAAATATTATTGTTGGAATTTCAATACATTATATAAACAAGAAATGTATTGTTTCATTTTGTAATTTATTGAAGTTTAGTAGCAGTGACTAAATACGTTTGTAGTAGACTAAGACACGTTATATTATACATTCAAAAATATTGTTCCCTTTTTAGATCTTTTCATCTAACCCTTTTTTGAAGTCGGTTCACTTTTTTTATTAAAATGTTTTTTATAATTATTTGTTTATTGTACGCTACATAGGATTTTGAAACACTTGTTTTATTGATTTTAACGAATGTGTTATAAATTACACATTTTCAAATGAATTGACGTGGCTCAGTTAAATTTACGAACGTTGAAACTTTAGCTAAACGCAATCGATTTTATCTCACTTTAAAATTCCTTAGACTTTAAAAGGCTTAGACTCTAATATATGCACAAATCAATCAGAAAAAAACAATCTATAATATTCGTCTAATATGATTTCTAGCAAATTATGTTGATAAATAGAAGGATAGAGCATTTTTCCAGTTTTGTAAGAGTTTTATAAAATATCTACAAGTAACAGTTATAAAAAGATTAGGAATTTATAATTATAACCAGGTCATGCTATAATTACTATAGAACAGAACTGATGTAACTCTAAACTATAGGAGAAAAACTCCTTTGTTATGAGTAACACTAATAAATGAACGCAACATTTATTTGTTTTATGACTGTCCCAAATTGTGATCTAAATCAAAGTAATTAACAGCGTGCTGATCAACATGTGCTGGTATAGTTTGTCAATTTTCCAGTTTTAATATAAAAGCCCTTAATACGTTCCTCCTCTTGGAGCACCCTGTTGATGAACTGGGAAAGCAAAATATTTAGTTGTTTCCAGATGTTTACACTGAAGTGGCACTGCAGGGGTGGTGGGGTGAGAGGGGTTGACACTTACCCCCTTATGACCTGGTGCTTTTAGCTCCAAGTCACAACATGGCCCAGGAAGCTGTCGTCGATTTGAAGAGGCTGGTGGATTTATGGCCTCCTTCACTCACCTTTACACAGAAGCCATCTGCAGTTGAATGCCGTGCGACATGCAGCCTCTTGGACCTTTAAACCAGGGGTTGTTTACTGTAACCACACTGAGATTGAAGAGTAGTTCCATTACCACGAATTACCCTTCCATTGACAGTGCCTAAATAGGTATTTCCATGTTCTCTGCTACAGTTGGTCAGTCTGATTCATGGTTGTGATTGGTCGTCCGCTGCTCCAAGCCAGCCTCGGCTGGCCAGGCATTTAGATAATGGCCGTGGACATGCTCGATGTCTCTATTTGTGTTCATTTTTCGTAAAGTTTTTGCACATGCGTTTTCTAGACTGGGTTTTAAACTTATTAATAAATAAGAATGTTCTTCGGCGGTGGTTGAGTTGTCAGCTTGTGCTGATTACTTTTAGGCTAGCTCATTTCCTAATGTTTTGTGTTATGTTTTAGGTCAGTTATCACCTGAAGACGGAGCTAGATTTCAGCTCTTGAAACGTCGTATACTATGGAAAACGTTCGTAACAGTACTTCAACCTTAGAGATTGGCGACTAGCTACCTAAATGGGCCCGTCTCGGTATGCACACGCTCAAAACTAACGCTCTGTGTCGCCCAGTTCATTGGTTTAGCCTGTTTCAATTTCTAACGCATTACATCTTCCAATGACGCGTCGGATGTTCAGTAAGTGACTTTCCAAACAGCACAACTCGTTCATAACACCTCCAACTGGTCGCGCAGTATTGCACTGCTCCACATGGCGCTGGCCATGTATAGAGGAGGCGGTCAGCGCCCCAATCCCTTACACCTAATAAATATTCAGATTCAGCAGTTAAACATATCGGTGTTGACAGTCCGAGCGTATAATACAGACCGATGCGAGATAAGCAGTAGAGACGTCAGCGGCAGTCGCCCAACTGGCGTTAATGAGCCGATTGACAAATCAGGAAAAAATCACGTACAGTCTGTTCAAAACAGTACTGTCCTTAAGGGTTTTACTGAGGAAATTTTAAAATTTTCCGCAGAGTTCAAGGAGCGTGTTAAAAGTTGATTTAGTTTTTCGTTTTGACGAAACTACGACTCAACAAAAGTCAAAATGTTGTTTTTATCCACCGAAATCTCAATTGGACCAGACTGTACCCGAGAGGAGAAGATCGGAGCCGACGGCGCGTGGAAAAGAGCTACTCAGCGTAGTAGGAGCTGGCGTGAGAATACCGTGCGTTTAGCGGACCGTAGGCCAACACACGTCCATTAGGATAGATAGAGTCTGCGCAGAAGGGTCTGCGCAGAGGGACGTATCAGTTACCATAGCAACGTGTAGTCCACCTAATTGCCCAGGATAAGCCCATTTCTCCATCCCGGCTTTGTGGACGATACTTCCCGTCTTTTGTGCGGTGTCGAGTGATTTTAGGGCGAAATAATGGATTTGTTTGGCTCGAGAGGCTTTGTCGGGTTAAGTGTTTACAGTTTCGATTGTTGGTTTAAAGCTTCAGGGAAGGAACGGTTGGTACAAAGCAAGGCGACAAAGATTGAACTATCTAAGGTAACGGTAAACAAGACCTCACAGATAGGGTTTTCTTCTCGATCAGTTCTCAATCATTCGGAATATAGTTCGTCAGCTTTGTTTTGACTGACCATCCGTATCTGTTGATTGCTATGAAATGCCTCAATCCTAAAGGTTTCTGGACGAAGTCAAAGTTTGTTTGAGTGTTGTTCAATGTATGACTTCTTCCACACTACTGTCCAAAACTATAGGCTTCTGCATGTGTGTGGAGAAAACATTGAAGAAGAAATCCGTATATTCAGCCAAAGACAATGTTATGGTAGGTAGATATAGCATAGATTCCGCATGGCTGAGATGGACTCAACAAAGTAGAGGCAGGCCACACACAGAATGCGCTGCGAGGGAAGTCTTTAAGGGTCTAAAGTAGGGCTATAACGCACGCGCAAGTTCGGTTGTTCTCAAAAATCGCACTATTTGGTCACATTTAAGTCATCAGCATCGGACAAATTCTAGCATGTGCTGCCGAGGGAAGAGAAAGCCGGCGAGAGACGGAAGCGCTCGCAGCGCATTCTGGGCGGGCTGCCTGAGTTGCCTGCCTCTAACAGTAACTATACCATTATCTTAGGTATAAAATAACGCCATATCCGATTTTTGCTATAAATCTCAACAATGTTTGCCAGTTTTCACGACTTTCAAGTAATAATCAACAGGCCTATTTAAATACGTTCAAATGAATAAATCAGGCAACCACCAAACTCCCGTCGTATTTATTTGGTTGCATAGTCACTGGGAGGTGTTGAGGTATCTATTAGTCCAGGACAAGATAATGTGGCGGTGTATGTGTGTGTGTGAGTGTCATCTCTTCAGTCTAATGTAGCCCGTGCTGAGTCACCCTGGGAAATCCCACGCCCCCGCCCCTCTCCCCTCCTGATCAGCCATTGTGATAACCTGCAGTTCCAGTTGTGATAGGTACAAGCGGAGAAGATATAACAATTTTCTACTAAGCTGAAAGATTTCTATTGGTGTTATTGGTTTATCTTTGTTGCAGTTACATATTTGTTGGATTTTGGAGGATTCTGTATACAGGGTGATTCAAAAATAGGGCGCCAAATTTCAGGGTGGGTTCCTTATGCAAAAACAATGAAAAAAGTGCCTATAAACATGGGTCCTAAAATTCTTCGTTACCCCGGTAGCCGCCATTTTGTATTTTTTACTTAAAAATTTATATTTCCAGAACACTTTGACCGATTGCATTAAAACTTGGTAGGGTGTTTATGTGTCATAAGGTGAATTTAAGAAAAAAGATTATTTCATAAAAACCCACAGAAACAAAATGGCGGCTATTTAAATTTTTCAAAGTGAAATACCACGAAAATGGCGCATAATACAAAAATTTTACAAGATTAAAAAAAGTTGTATTTTATAATTTTACATAAAGATACAAACTCATCTTTCCAAATTTTACATTAATATTTTCATTTTTTACGTCCTTTTACAACTGGTACATTTACCAGGAATTTTATAATCAACTGGTACATTTTGTAATTTAGGAAAATTATAAATATAGTAGTCCACGTTGAGGGACTGATACACATTACACTGAGAATGACTTCAGCGGGCTGCGTTGGAATTAGTTCTGAGAATAATAGGCAACAGCCCAGCACACAATAGTGGCGCAATTGGAGCTAGTTTTAGGAGGGTAGATTTTGGTTGTGGCGCACCTAGGGTCCTCTCCTGTGGCTTATGCGGTAACGCTAGGTAAAGGTCGTGGTTGAGAAGACTCGACAAAGAAAGGACTTTACCTTTTTAAAGACCAGAGGCTGCTGGCTTTAAAGCTAGTTTATTAAGCACTAAAGTCAGCTAGACACTGGTCAAAACACGAATTTACTTTTTAATCCTCAATTATCGCCAATGCTGAATTGTGCGCGAGAAACAATGGAAGTAATTGCTAGTAATCGTGCAGTAAAGACGTCGCAGGAAGCTGTTATAAGCGCCATAATTACCGTAATTATAGAGAGCAAAGCGGTAATGATGCGCAGACGTACTCAGTGCGCATGCGCAGTACTCTGAACTCAGCCAAACTCGCGTTTTTATACGCCGGGAGAACAAGTTTACACATTTTTATAGAAAATGCGTAGGGGATTTTAAACCAAGCCGCAGCCTTGAAAGTTGAAACTAGCCGCGATAAAAGATATTATATATCAAGGGTCCACTTCAGTGGTAACTCAGAAAAGTCTAAATCCCGCACAAGAAACACACAACACCTCGCACTGGCTAAACAACGGGTCTTCTTTCAACTGATGGATGCGGCCCAACAGTCAAACCAAGAGTTCACGCGCATATGTTTTTCCTCTTTCAAAATAGTTAAAACATTTTTACAAGTTACCTTTTGGCGCCTGTAGATCCTACTGTAGTTTCTTCTTACAGATGTACATTTCGGGACTGGGGTGTCCCATCATCAGTGTACTTTCACTATGTTAAAAATATATACACACGGTCACGGCAATGTTTGTATCGCGGATGTCACACGCGGAACTCTAATTAAGTGACCGTTTGTGTGTCACTGTGCGTATATAGTGTATATTTTTTAATCATAATGAATGTATAGTGAAAGTACACTGATGATGGACACCCCAAACCCGAAATGTGCATATGTAAGAAGAAACTACAGTAGGATCTACCCGCGCCAAAAGGTAACTTGTTTATACAATTTTACAAGTTACAAGTTTATACATTAATAAACATGATATTTTAGGAAACTAGTTTTTCACAAAAGCCTTTGAAATTGTCCAAGTTTTAGTGTTTTTCAAACCCATTTTGTACACTTAAAGTTAAAACACATAATTTCAAAAATAGGCTCCAGGTAAGCTTCTTAGCTTTAAAGCTAACGCAAATGCTTACAAACAGTATTTGTTACTTTTAGTATCTATACGTGTATTTACTTTGTTTAAACAATACTTAATCTTAACTTTTATAGTGTCAGCGTATTTTGGATTATTGTAGACTGTTGCATTGAGCGTCCCTGCGCAGCGGACTACAAGTGCAATCTTCTTTTATTTTGGTGTAAATAAAATTTTCCACCCATACTGACATCGAGTGTCCATTCAGACATGCATTTTTTTCATTAACTTGAATCGCATTGAGCGAATTATCCTACTCTAAAGTCTAGACCTATTGTCCGTTAGTCTGTTCCGCGATATTTCAGTCAATAGCCAATAAATTCCACAGTACAAATAGATAATTTTATTTGGAATAAAAGACTTTGTACTCACATTTCTCGTTCTATTTTGCGTAAATACGATCTTCAAAAGTAATTATTGCATAATAAAATATAAAAGAGAATACAACATCGAATTGTAAAAACAAAAATTTTGTGAAACATGTCAAGTTTTATTTGAGAAATATAACTTTATTCAAAAATAGAATAACTGAATACTTTCCCAACAGCAGCCCCAAGCTAAAACAAGTAATATAAAACCAATAATCAGTACATGATGTAATTGAGAGTTAGTTCTTGTTATATAGATGATTCTTGAGAATGAACACAGATTATTTCAATGACGTGATAATTAACTTTTCGATCGTAGACTAGGAATTTTGAATTCGGTAAAAACGTCACTTGCAAATGTTGGTAATGTTCCTCTTGCCCCAATCATCAGACCAAAATTTCAATTATTTCAAGTTTGTATTTTGATTTGTAAAATTAGGATGTGCTCTCATAAGTTTGGATTTTTTTCGTTAATTTTGAAAGGTTGATTTTGGTCGGCTTCAAACTGTATTACCGGATAAAAAATGGTTCCAATAGAATTTTTAATGTCTATTCTTCTAGTGCTTCCGTTTTCTGCTAATCCATGTACTTCTACAGTGGTAATTCATGTACTACTTTTAAGTAATATTAACAAAGAAAAGTGTTACATTTTTATTATTAAATGTAGTTTAGCCATCTGCGTGAGGTGAGAGGCTACGCCTAGTGGCGCATTCTGGTAACAAACACTACAACCAATACGATGTCGGGTTTACAGAATACTTAACCACTACGATCGATTCGAACATTGTCCAGTCGCGACTCGCGAGGTACTACTGGGCCCAACAGGTTTTTTTCTGAGCAGATGGTTCATACGCTCTCGTGCGTAAAATAGAATAGGTTGGGCAGTGTTTAGCGGTGGTTATGAATTGCAGCTATACTTCTATAGAATATCAATAAGTATCCCAGTTGATAGTATTTATCATACTTGATAATTACTAAACGTGCTTAGAATGATAATGAATTGTTACCGAGTTGTTTTCTAAAACACCAGTATGCTAAAAGTTACAGTTTTAATTTTTTGTGCATAAAAGTTAAGTATAGTTGTATGTTACTTCAGAAATGACTCGCTCAGCAAGTTATCTCTTTCTACCTGAGGAATTTCCATAATTAGACACTGTCTTTAACTGTTTAGCATTAAATGATAATACTCTCATATGATGATAAAAGGAAGTCAAATGCTTTTAGTTATCAAGAAACATGTTCTGTTCGCTATTTCTCTACTAGAGGCAAAGTAGACAAATTCTCTGCTAGAGCGCAGCACTGCTCTGGTCAAGACCTTGATCTACCTTATCATTGATGTAATAATCGCAGCCTTTTTCAATCTTCGTTGTCATTATTGTGTGAGATACAGATCAGCGTTGACTACTTGTTAATTCATCTTAATTAGAAAATTATGATTATGTTTTTAAATCATTCTTACAAATACAATGTTTTGTGTTTAGCCCTATCCACTATTTTTACTTCTTCATTAAGTCCACTCAAAAAATAGTAGATGGTAATTAAGTTCATATTAACATTAGAGTTTTTATCTCATATATTATTTTAACTTATTTATTTCAGTAATGTATATTCAAAAATTTCCTTTGCACCGCTCAGAATTTGTATTGTAAATAAAATAATATTGCATGGTAGCAAACTGACAGTCTTTATAATAAAATAGTACATACATGTATAAACTAATTGTATTGTCCTTGTTTAATGTGTGTACCTATTGATTTATCTCCAATACATCTAATATCTTATCACACAATCAAAATTTAATTCTTTCTTTAGAAAACCTCATCATTACACAACTACAATTACTCTTTTCAAATGTCAATGTTTACCAGTAAATAAAATACTGGAAAATGGGGGGTTTCAACCTTATTTATAAAATTTGTGCATTACTCATTTGTGTTTACTCAGTAACTCTACAAAAAGATTGCATGTTATAATGCTATACTGTAGAAAATTGTTTATATTGTCGGTGGCAACTTCAACTTTCTTAACACTTTAAATTGTTTGACAACATGTCCATCAAATAAATGGATAAGTTTAGTTTACTCTTTCAATCTTATTCTCCAAACACTTCACTGAGGACCACTGGTTTCATATTGACTCAGTCCCTCACCAACCACCCTGTGCAGTAACATGCAGCAAGTTATCTTTATTATTTTACTGTCATCTATTGCAAGGTAATATTAAACTATAACATAATACATGTATTAAGACTTTTTACTAGGATTCTAATTTAGATGTAAGTATTTAGATTTAAATTAAAATAGTCGTGAACAATTTTGATTTTGCAAAATGCTAGTTCAAGACTGCAATGCCTACTTATAAATTGCCCCCCTCTTCTGTAGACATTGATACACAGTAAAAAAATTGAATGATGGCAAGCTTTCAAAATTTGAAATTATTTTTGTTAATTTTTGGAACACATGTAAATGAACAGCAATGAACTATTATTACTTATTTGACTGTTATAGAGAAAAATCAGTTTTTTGACCGCAATTTTGAAAGTACTAAACGGATTTTCATAGTTTTTAAGTATATTGATAAGTAACATTAAAATAAATTCTTATTTCAAATTTTATACAAATCAGATGAAGATTACTCTTTCTATATAGTTAAAACCACATTTTTAACGAAATCTCCCAATCAAAAAGGCTTTTCTGGTATTCTGATTTTGCTGGCCGACACACTTGACCAAGATATTTACAAAAGGACCATTTGCACCAATTTTTATGAAAAACGGATGAAAATACAACCTGTAGAGAACACACACATATAATTACAAATTTAAAAATAGAAAAGTCTCTTGTTATTTGGAAATTCCTTGAACAAGTACAACTCATCACCAGTTGTCAACATCATTTTAGTACTTTCACTGTAGTTCACTGTAATTTTCAAAATATCACAAATTACATATTTATATAAAGTTCTTAAAATTGCTTAAAAGTTCTTATGGGTGTTGGAATTGGTGCTCTTTTCATGGTTCCTGCTCCCGGTTCCAAGTCTTACATTGCTGACAGTATTTTTCCATAGAAAATTCACTAAAAAGTCATCAGGCCTTAAAAAATTATCAGGCCAACAATATTGGGGTTTTCTCAAAGTAAACTAACCCTCCAAGTAATCAACTCAGACCAACATTTAAAAATTGTTTCTCAAAACTGACAGAATTTTAAAATTTACTCCTGGTTTCTGGTTTTCAGCATGCACTGCCACTCTACCTCGCTACTCCAGAGGACTCTCTACTCCGTCTTTGCGATGCCTGACGCACACCAGAGTTGCCAACTTCCCTCAATCTCTCAGCGGATGAAGTGTCTTCACCAGCCAGGCGTACCAACTGTGATGTACTCTGCTAGGAGCCTTGTTCAAGAATCTTGCCCAGACATCTTCCAGTACGAGCCCTGGCCATGCATTACTCCTTCCAGAGCTGCTTTTCAAATAAGTAATACTAGTTATACCTTGAATTTAACAAGTGTAGTTAGAAATTAGAATGGACCAGAATGTTATACTGCAGCAATCAGTGTTGGGTCAATTCTGATTCCTTGTATAGGGCTTCTTTAAAGGATGTTTTTTTCTTGTACAAGCTGAGGTGTTATGGAGGGAGGAAAAAATATGTAGCACTTCTTGTATCATGCTGGTGGAAGTTTTGATGTCTGGTTTGCTAGGTAAAGACACCCAGCATATTATGTAAGATTACTTCTCGGATATAAAGGAATATTAAAGTGCAAAGAAAAGAACAACTAAGCACCTTTGGTTTGACATTTTTTATTCCACACGACCGGTTTCGAAGGTAACTTCATCTTCATCTAGTACAAAATTATGTTAACCTTAAAAATGTAAACAAAGCTAATAAATTTTACATTTTTAAGATTAACATAATTTTGTACTAGCTCACACCCAAAGATGAAGTTACCTTCAAAACTGGTCGTGTGGAATAAAAAATGTCAAACCAAGGGTACTTAGTTGTTCTTTCTTCACACTCAAATATACAGTAACCCTCTTTAGTGAATCTTCTCTTTCTCAAAGGAATATTACTATGAGGACTTTCAGCTCTCTGATGCTTCCCCGCTGTCTTGAAACTCATTAGGCGCATTTAACTAACCACTAACTACTTTAACTGTGCACCTGGAAAATATTTGTTTTATTCTACTTTTTCACAAGCCCTTCTCCACTAACTGAACTACCCTTCTGCAGAACCTCTGGTAACATATTCACACTTTACGCCTTGAAAATCCATTGAATATTTACTTTCCTGACAATACTTTGGTGTGTAGTGAGCCGCGAGACCTCGTTTCTACACGCCCTGTATACCTCGGCACTAGTGTACATCTCTGCCCAGGCGTGCGCACTGGGGCACCTGCACTCTTGCCACTGCCCCTGGATCCGCCAGCCAGGTGACCACTCCTCGTCCACCACTCTCGCTAACGATTGTGTTGTCAAGTATGGAGCTCGGTTTACACGCACCTTCCTTAAGGTCGGAAGGAGAGAACTCCACTTCCAAAGTGTGGTGGAGAGGCAGAATGTCCTCGTAGGTTTGAAGGTGAGTGACGATTATGTGTGAATATTGTTTATTTGTTAAGCCTTTACGGCCTTCTTCTTATCTTCCTAATTTCTTCATATCTTCCTTAATTTCAGTAATCCTGATGTTGCTTTTACTGTTCCATTGTTTCTCTATTATTTTCCTACTAACTCTATTTTCTGGTGATCTTATCAACGGTTCCAAGAATGAAATTTGTTTCTTTTTCATTGTACTTGTCATTAGTTCTATTTTTGTTGTTAACTGTATCATTAGAAGCTAGCCTCCACACCCTGTCTTTCTGATATTTTTTATTAATATATCTTCTTAATGAAATATTTAAAATACAAAAGGCCAATAAAGAGTGATAAATATATATATATATATCTTCTGACAATTCCTATTTTTATTGTTAGCAATCTGTCAATTGCTACAGTGTTGTTACGTTTTTTTCTTTTTTTATTAAATATTTTAAAATTGATTTCAGATCGGGAGGCAAATACTACAGGATAAATGTATCTGCCATAGAAGATTTCTTGGATCTTGTGACACAGAGATCTGCCACAAGGAATTGATACCCTTTACATCTGTTATAAAGAAACTGAAGAGCTTATACCACTCAGCCATTTTTTTACAGCACAACAACAAAGTAAAACCAAAACTAGGAAGGTAAACTTAATTTCAAATAATTGTTTAACCATAAAAGTATATCATCTTCATTCAAAGTAATTTGCCCATGCTGGTTTGTGAATTTTCATGCTAAATAGAGCTATAGTCTAGTCCTTGCGGTTCACACATCTATAACAATTAGCTTGAAATATTTCAGTCTCGCTGTAGAGATTCAAGCTCACTATTGCAGTGTTTGATGGTTTTGACTTTTCATGAATTAAATGTTGACAGAAGACTCACTCACAGCCTGGTGTACACTGCACACACCGAGCCGTACTGTCACACTCAGGGCCGGGTGTGTCTGTCTCGCTCGCACTGTCTCAAGCTCTGCTGTGGGCGAGGGTTCTTCACGGTGTCTCGCCCAGTCTACTGGCACTGTCACTGTGCCTGGTCACCTACAGACTCATTCAAGCTACAGTGTGACACCTGTCACACCCTCAGATATGTGTTTACTTGTAGGTGATTTGCGTTGTTCTCTATCGTACATTATTAATTGATAGTTATTGACATTATTTAAATTAATAATACTAGAGATTGAACTTTTTACTTGATACTTGAATCCTGCTTGATACTTGATCCAAGTAAGTATCAAGTAAGTGAACTTTTGGTTTTAAAATAATTTTAGTCGGTGCAGAACTAAGTGAGAATTGAAAAGATCTTGGGAATCGAGAGAGGAGAGAAATCTGTTTTAAACCAAACTTTTACTATTCATATCCAGGTTTAATTATCTTGTGTGTGTTTTTAATTGGGACACAAAGAGAGTTAGTTATCATTTAAATCACACAGATTTTTCTAAATCCAGAACACCCTTCTGTCAAATTAGTCTGTTTAAGTGAAAGTATACTCCAGACCTTTTTTATCATCTAGCTTTGAGGAAATACTTTTATTATTTTCCAATTATTAATGAGTATTTTGTTTGTTCAGTTATCAAGGTCAATTATGTTTTAAAATTCATGAACTCGATTTTAGGTAAAGTTTTATTTATTCACAACTATCTTAACATTATTTACAACTACAGTATGGCAACTTAAGCACTTTTCTTCTTTGGAAATTGTTCAAACAATGTTGTATAAATAAATAAATTGATCAGTACTATAAAAAGTTGCTATACAATTTTTCGATCCTACCAACCTTATATTGATGATTGAATGCTATAAGAAAGAAGTGTCCATGATCGACTGAACGATGCTGTCTTGTTCTAAAGGAATATAGATATTTCTAAAGATTCTGCACAAAGCTCTGCAAGAGTCCCTTCACTTGCTTCTGCAGAACCAAAGAAATCTGGCGATTTATTTATTTCCACATGTTTTGTCCTCTTCATCTAAAACAACGATGGATAATATTAGCTCTAAGCTAATATCAATTTTTTATTTCACATAATTCAAATACTATGTTTGATTAGGTATAGAATTTAATCAATGCAAGTTTACAGCTTAAAACATCATCTATCATGAGTCTTTTTCCCTCAAGCCAAAATGAGTTTGATTTGAGTTTAAACTCATTAAAATGGACTGCTGTTGAGGTCCACAAATGTGACTTCGAAGTTCTTTCACTCAGTTTGCATTGAGACAGAGGGTGGTATCATCTGCATACTTCAACATCTCTATTATTGTATCAATCAATGAGTAAGTTACTTGTACCTGGTGAGGCGGAGGAGTCATCTGCGACTGAAGATGTAGTCGCTGGTGACTTCTCAAGAGTGAGTCTTCTCGCACAAACGCAGCTCGACAGTGAGGACATTGAAACCTCCTCTCACACCCTCAGATATGTGTTTACTTGTAGGTGATTTGCGTTGTTCTCTATCGTACATTATTAATTGATAGTTATTGACATTATTTAAGTTAATAATACTAGAGATTGAACTTTTTACTTGATACTTGAATCCTGCTTGATACTTGATCCAAGTAAATATCAAGTAAGTGAACTTTTTGGTTTTAAAAATATTTTTAGTCGTGTACAGAACTAAGTGAGAATTGAAAAGATCTTGGGAATCAAGAGAGAGATAGAGTGAGAGAGGGGAGGAATATGTTCTAAACCAAACTGTTACCATTCATATCCAGGTTTAGTTATCTTGTGTGTGTTTTTAATTGGGACACAAAGAGAGTTAGTTATTATTGAACTCACACGGATTTTACAAAATCCAGATTACCCTTCTGCAAAATTAGTCTGTTTAAGTGAAAGTATATTCTAGACCTTTTTTATCATCTAGCTTTGAGGAAATACTTTTATTATTTTCCAATTATTAATGAGTATTTTGTTTGTTCAGTTATCAAAGTCAATTATGTTTTAAAATTCATGAACTCGATTTTAGGTAAAGTTTTATTTATTCACAACTATCTTAACATTATTTACAACTACAGTATGGCAACTTAAGCACTTTTCTTCTTTGGAAATTGTTCAAACAATGTTGTATAAATAAATAAATCGATCAGTACTCTAAAAAGTTGCTATAGAATTTTTCAATCCTACCAACCTTATATTGATGATTGAATGCTATAAGAAAGAAGTGTCCATGATCGACTGAACGATGCTGTCTTGTTCTAAAGGAATATAGGATATTTCTAAAGATTCTGCACAAAGCTCTGCAAGGGTCCCTTCACTTGCTTCTGCAGAACCAAAGAAATCTGGCGATTTATTTATTTCCACATGTTCTTGTCGTTCTTCATCTAAAACAACAATTGGATAATATTAGCTCTTAAGCTAATATCAATTTTTTTATTTCACATAATTCAAATACTATGTTTGATTAGGTATAGAATTTAATCAATGCAAGTTTACAGCTTAAAACATCATCTATCATGAATCTTTTTCCCTCAAGCCAAAATGAGTTTGATTTGAGTTTGAACTCATTAAAATGTTGGACTGTGCTGTTGAGGTCCACGAATGTGACTTCGAGTTCTTTCACTCAGTTTGCATTGAGACAGAGAGTGGTATCATCTGCATACTCCAACATCTCTATTGTTGTACCAATCAGTGAGTAAGTTACTTGTCAGCCCCCCTGTACCTGGTGAGGCGGGAGGAGTCATCTGCGACTGAAGATGTAGTCGCTGGTGACTTCGCAGTGAGTCTTCTCGCACAAACGCAGCTCGACAGTGAGGACATTGAAACCTCCTCTCACACTTCACTCGTTTGTTCTTCACTCTACCACGTCTAACACCTGAGAACACAATTTCAGTAAATATTGACCTTATTATGTATATTGGAGTAATATTGCTAATTCAACCTGCGCTAATACAAAACTAGTTTGTTATCGATACCAATATCAGTTTCATGTAAAAATAATGATTTTGTGATGAATAATAACTTACTTCGGTACAAACGGGCCTCATTACATTGGATTAGTTGGACTCGTCATTATTATATAAAAGTTTATTTTACCAAAAGCACAACTCATCCACATAAAGTACAGTTACACTTACGTAACTATTTAATAACTTAACTGTTTGAGACTGATTTTGCCTACTTAACAATACTTCAATTACCTTCAAACAAAAGAGTAAAATAAATTACCGTGGTGTTTGACATTTTGACATCCAAGGCATTTCCAGTGTCTATTCAAAATTTTCTTCTCTTCCATACAACCCTTGCAAGAATTGTTACCAATTGGCTCTGAAAATGTTAACAACATATCATCTGTAATGTACTAATGGTATAATCGCAGATAAAATGAAATTAATACTTGGTTCTTGTACCAGTTGTGGTGTAAAGTGTAACACAAATTAAAACACTTCTTTTCACCACCAAAGTCATTTATTTTCAAGTGGCATCTTTACCAGCCCATTGTTCTAAACTGTTTAGATAGTTCTGTTGAAAACTTATTTTGCACATCAAATGTAATACAATATGGTATTGTTTTTTCCCTCAGTGCTAATGTAGATTCTAATTTATTACTAGGTAATTCTTCTTAGATCAAACACTCATACTCATAATGAAAAGATAGAGGTTAAAACTTAGTTAAAATGATCAAAAAGAGTAATTGCAAAAAGAAAGTTATATTAAAATGTTGACATTTCACTAGTTAATGTAAGATGCATTTCCTTAGCCCTGTTTCCGTTACTACAAATTTGTTCTAAGCGACTTGTCCCGGGACATCTGCCCAATTGGAAACCGTCTGGCACAAGTCGCAGCACATGTCCCTGGGACAAATTTGTGCCCGAACCAGGGACTAAACATGTGCCGCAATAGCTACGTTTCCATTAAGACAAGTCTCCAGCACATGTCGCGTGACATTGGACAATTTGCCAGTTGAACATGTAGCTTCAGTGTACAACTTACCATGGTCAGATGGAAATTTATGTTTATGGTTGTTCATATGTCTTTTGAGGTCAGAGCTAGTCTTGAAAACATAGCTACAATTTTCCACTGGACAGAAAAAAGGAGAATCTCCTAAAAAATAACATCAACTTAAAATAAAAAACAACTATCAGTATTTTTTTTAAAGAGTTGTTTGTTAGAGATTTTAGAGGAGCTAATGTTTTGAAACACAATTTTGAGTTTCTGAAATAAATTTGGGTTTAGATTGACTAGCACCATACAGTAGAGGCAGAAACCTTGATATACACGTTATAGTTGGTCCCATTTCACTTTTATCATCTCCAGCACATATCAATCTTTGACATTCCAAAGAAAGTTACGATCTTGCTGTGGGTATTGACTATTTTGCAGTAGGTGAATCACTGATCTAAAATTACAATCAACCATTTTATAAGTGGCTTGCCTTTCTAGCGTACACTTTCACCTTCATTTATTATTTTATGTTTTACTATCTTTGCGGTATATTACTAATATTTTGTAGATACTAAAAATCTTTTGATTGGTTTTCAACAGTAAATTCCAAAACTTTACTGAAAACTTAGTAACGGATCACTTTCTTTGTTCATTTTACTGTCTCTTTTAATTAGGTTGTAGATCTACATAACTCTTTTGAAATCGTCACTGAAAAGACTTAAAGTTACCTGTATGAGTTCGGAGATGAGTAACTAGATGTGATGCACTCCGTTTGTACAGACAGATCTGACACCTTTGAACAATGGAATTAACAAATTAATTATGTAAAGCTTTACTTTCAGACAATAGTCTGTTTTAACTATAGCGAACGGATACAATAAATAGAGTAACAGTAGACTCCCGTAAGTTCCTCCACCTAGGACTAGAGCCTTGGCTGAACTTAAACCATGGCTAACCAAACTAACCGGTGCCTATCTAAAAAATGTCCCTTTATTAAATTTACACTGTTAATTCAATTTAAACAGTTTAATATACACACAGTTATTGCCCAAACACAAAACCCATGAAAAACAAGAGTTTAGTACATACACAACAGAAGTACAGTGACATTGCCTGCGTCCGTGGCTCAGCGGGTAGTATATTCACAACAGTAAAAAACGCAAGTGAAACAAAAATCCCTGACTGTAGGCCTACTGTAAGAATGAGGGCCACACGACTGCACAAAGCTATTCAAATTGCAAGAGTTCAAATTTGGTTTGCCGTTAAGTAAACTAAGGCATAACAATGTAGAATTTAAAATGTTCCTATCAGTTCTTTGCCTGAATTAAATGTAGTCATGTAGCCAGAAATTACGCAAAATATAAATAATTAAATAATATTTCCCACATGATTTTGGTTTCAGATTGGTGTGCTCCAATTTGATTGCACGTTTAATTTTTAACAAACAAGTAACTTGTAACAGGTCAGTTACATTTAGAGAGAAACAGTATCTGTAATCAGTAACAATAATTTTTTTAAACTTGTAACTACCCCAAATATTTCTTTGCACAACTACAGAATGGAAGTGATAGTTACTTGTGAGGACGATCATCGATGTGCATTTATGCAGGTTTAAGAGAGAGCTGTCACTGCATGCCATTTCCACAGAGTTGGCACTGGTAGCGTTTGTCTGCGAAATGTATGCGCTTGTGTTCTGCCAACTTGTCCTTCCTCGAGAATCTCTTGTCGCAAACAGGACACTCGAAGGGCGTTCACCTTAGACTTATTATATACATTTCATCAGAGACGTAATTAGGTATCTGCCGCCTTTAGGCAGTGAGGTTTGCCCCCCTTGTCAGTGACATCCTCAATGTCACTAAGATTACCCCAATAATGATCTTGAAACCGTCCCGTGAGCTGATTATGTAGAAAAATAATCTTCAAATGCCTGCTGCTTCAACAAATCTAACAACTTTTTAGACCTTTCTTAAAGGACGTTTTGTTGCAGTAGTTACGACTTCTGATTGAATCATGAATGCAAAATTGTTCAGTTGTCTAAACAGAAGTCAGAACCGCATTTGTTGACGTGAGATCAACACACAAAACCAATCCAATATTAATTTTTAGCTAAAGCAAAACAAAATTTAATACTACAGCATTGTTGTCTAGTCTTTTGTCTGTGATTCATTTTAGGTGGATCATTTCTTATTTTATTCACACTGAATTGCATGTTATTTGCTGTTCACTCATACCATCTGCATGTATGTACACATTGTATACTGGCATTTGCCGTTAATAAATAAATACTCTTATATATTACATATTACCCCCAGAAACCTGGTAGTTGCCGGCTCAAACTGGCCTCCTCTGTCATTTTGACACGAGCCGCCAATGTGCAGGTTAATATTGTTTTTGTGAGTAAGGTCGAGGGTTCAATGACCATTGAAGGATGACACACCTCATAATGTAGATAAAAATAATTTAAAATTTTGCATTTCAGGATAAACACAACAAATATTTAGCAAAACTACAAATATAGTTTTATTTACCTGTATGCATCCTCATATGTCTAATAAGATCTTGTGAGGAATTAGTTTTAAGATTGCACACATTGCAAGCGTGTTTCTATTTACTTTTAGAATTGGTGACAATTCTCATTTTGGTGCTTTTATTTTCCAGTTTGACTCTTTGGTCTACATCTAGAAGATCTTCTGACGGGTCGGAATTGCCTAAAACTTAATCAAATTAAAGAATAGATTAAAAATTAACACATATTTGATTTTAAATATAAGTAAATGGTAGGTAAGAATTTAAAAACAGTAGGCCAATATAATGGACTTTAATTGTACAAGCCCTTTGATAGAAGGCTATCATCTTCAGGCAATTGCATAACAAATTTGAAACAGTAATTATATTACTGTTTAAAAGTTTCTCAGTCAAGTATAGGCAAGGAAACTAATGTGTTCTAAGACAAATTATATTTAATAATACCATTGTCTTTACACTTTATTGGTAAACACCAGAATATACTGTAGAGATAAAAAACTTACATTCTTTGTGTAGTGATTGCTTCCGTGACTTTGATTTATTCTTCTTGGGAATGGATTCGATTGGACAGCTTTTTATAACTTCTTTGGATAGTTCATTAACTAACAGAGCTGCCACATCCTCTTCGACAATTTTGTTGATGATATTATTAGTGTTAATGATATTTTCCAGTTCTGCTTTGTTTGTAGGTTCATCATTTAATTCTATCAGAGTGGTTTCACTTATCACTTCTTCGTTGTCACACTGAAGTACAAAAGGGAACGTCCCGCTTTCCAGTATCGCCAAGTCTAACGCTCTTTCTGAACATATTGTTTCTTCTTCTAATAACTCTTCCGTGCTGCTGGAGGATGTTGTTTGAGCATCTTGTGAAACCGAACAACTTAATTTGTGTTCAGTAAACTGTTTCAGTTCACTAAAGAAACTTTTGCAAACACCACAAATGTGCAAGTCTTCCATTCCAATTCATGTAGTACTCAAACCTAAAAAATTATGTTTTCAATAACTATGTCCCTGTTACTATTATAATAATTTTCACTACTTAACTTATAGACCAGGTCTTTAGGAAGGTATCCACAGGCAATTTCATATTGAGATTATTAAGCCAAACATCCAACACGGAAGTGCTCGTATGAGTAACAGCTTATTATGGCCTCATATATCCCTACCTTGTTTATGTTGTGCCAGTATGGAATAGTGAAAGTCAGCAAACTATGTTCTTGTTCAGACTTCAAAGAAGGGTCATTAGTATAATCTTCTCTCTGCCACAAAAACGGCAATGTACAAATGTTTCAAATCCTTAAACTTTTTAACATTTTTATCTATTTACATCCTAGAAACACTTTCATTCGCTCATAGCCACCTTTCAATTTTCGATCAATCTACCAATGCTAGGTACCATCTCCGAAACCGAATTTCTTGCAAAGTCGGGTGTGATTCCCGGCACAGGCACAAGGGTTTGGACCGCTTTCCCTTAAAAGCGTTTTGTGATGCCCACAAAACCCTAAGTTAAGTCTCTAATAAAAATGCCGTTGGCATAGACAATAGAAAAATGTCTTCCGATTCCCAAACATTCATCTACATTTTTTCAAAAACATTTCATCTATAACTATATAAAGCTCTATAATGCCCTTCATTTAAATTTGAAGAACTAACAGGATCACAGAAAATTCAGGGTAAACTTGAAATCGCTGTTAGCCAAACACCTACTACAGCCCTGAATTTAATACTACAGTCTCTGTGACTGTACATTTATAGATTTTACTGATTAAGTCTGTATTGTTAACATGGTAACTTGTATGTATAAAAAGAATTGTTTTTTTGAATTGCCGAATACAAATGTATGTTTGTTAATTTTGCTTAATGAACACTTGACTGTTGCATACTCTGGGTTAATTATTCCAATACTTGATACTTGGGTACGTTTATTGTTTATTAACTTAGTCATAGGTTGTACAACACCTCATTGATTTTTACCATTACCTACGAGGATTTCTATTCCAAGCTTCGGTAACCCAAAATAATTGTTTACTCCAGACTAGGAATGATGATGACGAGTTTAACATGTTCCTGATCCCAGGAGTTTCCTACAATTGTATACAATTTATTATCAACCGAGAGAGTGTGTGCTTTTCCCCCGCATCTTACTTGGGTCGAATTCACTCACTTTGTATACCTCACACTAGTAGGAGGGGTTAAACTTTCACAAAGATACATTTCAGTAAGCAATTTTAATCTTATTCTTAAAATAAAGTAGGCTCATTTAGTAGGCTAGGTTATTTAGGGTTTACCGACCTGGCAACACTGTATACTTGTAGATTGCATCGGAGACTGGTTTCCCAGCATAGATTGCGTCAATTTAATATGGCCCTGATCTATGCTGGGAAAATCAATTTAATATAGACCTAACTCAAAGAACTATCAATTTATCATAAGCCTAGCTTTACCAAAAGTTTTGCAGCCCAAGTTCACGGTCGTTAATTTTCCTTGTAAATTTAGTATTCATACTCACATAATTTATCCATATCACAGTTTTGCGTATAGTTACGACTTAGTAATAATGTCAAAAGAATGGATCCATGTTCAAGTATTCAAAGTTTGCAAAATTTCCCCTATTTTAATTTTTAGGTTATGTTTATATCTACTGGTGGGGTAATTGATCGAAGTTCAAATGATCGAACGTGTTTTTTTTCGTCTGTTGCCGGGTGGATTACCAAACAGGTGGGTATTAAATGATCGAAGTTCAACAGATCGAACGTGTTTTTTCGTCTGTTTTGCTGGTTCAAATGTTCGAAAACAGGCTACGCTCAAATGATCGAAAATTTCGGTGTTCGCTCATCAAATCGAATGGGAATTTGTCCCCGTATTATCCCTGCATTCTGTGAACTATTTTCACTTACACAGCCCTTAAAGTACCCGATCAAGCTCAAAGTAGGTTAGAAACTTGGATATTGGAGAATTAGTAGGTAAAGGTCACAGAATATTTATTTATTATTTATTTTATTTATTATAGATAGTGCCTCATATATTTCATAATTTATATTTTCTTGTTATTGTTTTGTTCCACACAATTTTATATTGTTCGGAAATAAAGATATAGAAATAAAGATTTTATAGAAAGTCGGCGACTCGGTGGTCATCTACTACCTGTGGGGACTATAGACTAAGGCTGAGGAAGATTGTCCGTTTTCTTCCTCATTTTAATTATTGTTTAGCCAATCTAGTCGAATATAACGAAACCTTACATTTTAGGGCTCAGGTTATGTGTTTGTAATGGTTTACCTGCGGCTTTGCAAACTCTAAAAACGCCGATTATAAATGGTTATATGTCCAGCGGGGCCTGATCCGCGATAAACACTGAGCCTTAGGAAGGACACAGCAACGATAGAGTAAGCGCGGGTCCAACTCTGAATACCACTTTATAGCATTGAATAAAACCATTAGCTGCAGAAGTATAATTAAAGTCAATAATTATTAAGTATTTAAAAGTATTTTAATCCTGTAGTATACTGCAGTTATAAACAGCGCAGAAGTAATGTACGCAGATATGACGGGCAGTATACAGTTGGATGGGGCAGTAGGGCCTGTAACATGTTTATGGCATGTCTGCGTCCTTGAAAGCGCTGGTTCATTATTAAACATAAGACATAATTTGAAAACTAATTTTATTTATTTAACAACTCAAAAAATTGTATAGCATTTTTCCTCCTAACAGTGTTTGGATTAGGCGGATTTTCGGATAAGGGGTTCGGATTAACGGGACTTTAGTGTAATAGGGATTTTCAATCAGCAAATCCTTGATTTAAATCTTTGAAATTTTATTGACCAGGCCAATAAACAAACCTAACCTGAAATGGTCATAAACCCGAAATATAAACATGGTATTTAAATACATATCCTGACATAGTAAAATAAAGTTCCATATAACTGACGACACCTGCAACAAAGTATTATATTAGAAAAAATCTTAATTAAAATATAATGTAAGATAAAATATTTAAAGACTTAAAACAATACAGAAACTTTTAGAAAAACTTTTAAAACTACATTAAATGCTACTGAACCTGTGGCTACGCGACTCTTATGTTTAATTACTGCAAAAGTATAATTTAAGTGCATTTACTGTATTCTAAAAAATTTTAAATTGAAATTGGTAAAAGTAAAAAAAATTGGTAAAAAAGCAATCAGATGCAAGGGTACTTGTTTGGTTCTCGACTGCGGGGTTGGGACCGCTATGAGAAGACACGTAAACACCTCTCATACCGCCTTACATCAAGACAAGTTGACAACAATCTCTCACACCTGGGTGTCATGTTGCCGACCTGCCCTGGATGCCCTCGGCAAACTACAGTCTGCATGGGCCCGTCTACCCGACACCGCGGTCAGAGAGAAATGAACAAGGATGAAAATGTATGTAACGACAAGGCTAAAGGCCGAGAAATGTATAAAGTAAACACTGTGGAGAAGTGTTTCACGCAATTCAGGTTCGAGGGATTGAATATCAATGAACATGAAAATGTCAAGGGAATTGAAGATTAATAAAATTGTTTAACGTTAAGCAGCAAGAACGACAGAGAAATTATTCACGCAAATCAGTGAATGAGGGAAATTATAATATCAATGAAAACGGCGTTTCAAAAGCCGAGAGAAGTGAAAATTAATGAGAACATTTTCAAATCAAGCAGCCAAGGCCGAAGGCTAGGTGTAAACTAATAATTAGAAATTAACTGAATTAGCACTTTGATGACGAGGCGAAACGAAACCCTAAACACAATAATAAATACATTACCTTAGAGAGCTATCAATTATAGGATTGACACCTCTTCCATATACATGTCTTAAACGCATATTGGTACATCTAACTAGAATATATCATTTAGATTCTTATTAATTGACGTTTTTTGTTACTGTGACGCTCTCTAAAAGCGCACAGGTCTTGCATCCTTTAGGCGACCCCAAATTAAGGCTATATCTACACTTTTGGCACTTTGAACTACTGTAGTTTTTTTTTTTTTTATGCTAAGGGCACGTTGGGAGAAGAGTTTACATGGCCTAAGCTTGGAAAATATTTGGAAAGCTAACTGAAAGGGTAACTGATCAGGACGCTCCCTAAAATATATTAATAGATTAAAGACGTCTGGTTAAATGAACAAACACTGCAATAATACTTAGAACACGTTGCAAGATTTTCTGTTAATTTATCTTGTCGATCCTATACCAGCAGCCTTCATTTTGATTACACATTTTTAACTGGCAATAACAAAATGTGAAGGCCGAAGGTAGGACACAGTTGTCAAAACTAGACCTAATCCTCAATAATCATCCATCAAACACGAGACTATGTATGAATAATGTTACAGTAGCCAAGAGGTAATCTAGGCCAGTAACTGCAGAACAAAGTTATACAAACTAAACTATTATTAAGCAATTATATTAAATGTGTTATTTTGGAATGTGTCATTACCTTCAACAAGATGTCTCCTCTAAAATGTCGTATATTTCTTCCTGGACTCAAACTGCACAAGATGAAATACGCAGAACTTCTTCAGCAGATTATTTAACCGAAATCTTTAG
>CM032065.1:32926635-32948777 GCA_018831715.1 Matsumurasca onukii
ACTCCTACCTGTCTTAGCAATGGGTTTCAAACATTTCACACAATCAGCCATAGTAAATACTGACCCAATACACTTCTCACTAATATTTACTGACCGTCTTACTCGTAGGAATAAACACTTCACTTTATAATAATAAGAACTATAAGACGGAACAGTAGAACATCGCACAGACAACAGTTGATATGTAACTTTGAGGTTATGTTAGTGAGCGCTGTGACACACGTCTGTCTGCTGCCGTGACTGACTCATGACTGAAAGTACATTGTATATTAAAAGTAAATAAAAAAAGTTTTAATACGTCTGTAAACCAACAAAAAAAAAAATTTAATATTAGTTAAATCCAACCCATGCATTTAATAACAAGGTCATCAGGGTAGTTCTTGAACTATAATAATTTGAAAATGATTTGATTACAAGTCCAAAATTAGCGGACGAAACAAACAACTTAAAGCACAACTGAGTGACGGTACTGTTTTGACGAAACCAACTTATCTTTTCTTTACACTGAGACAAAGTTTAGGAAAACAGCGGTTTGAAGCGTGTCGTCGACCTAGAAAACTTTTGGACATTTTCATCAAAACATGATCATCAAAGCTAAGTAGTTTGTATACTTGGCGAACTAAACTGTTTGGACAAAGACCGTGTAATCATGGGAGATGTTGTGCTGTAGGGTAAGCTACAAAATATCACTGCTAGACCAAACTGGTTTGTTTATTAGGAGCCTAATTTTATAATTTCACCGCCCATTTTACTTTATTGTTGTTAAACTGATGAGCACACACACAAGTATAGTTATGTAAAAGTATTTCATCCTAAACTTAATGACAGGAACCCCATTGTTTTCAGCAAGTGTAGACCATCCAAAGAGAAAAGTAAACTACCGGAAAGGAAAACTTAGCTTCACGTTTTAACATTTAAAAACAGCTTGGTTCATATAACCTGCCAAATAAACGAAATCAAGAAAAATTTGACCTAGAAAATAAAGAGTAACAAGAATAGTGAAACAAACCAACATACAATTTATAAATTTTCTAATTAATCCACTTTTGGAATAGGTGGTTAACTAAATCCTCAGCTACTTTTCTCAAAGAATGGAAGATCCGGGTTGTTTTAGCAATTACGTGTTTTATACACAATATTATAGCCTTGTTTTACATTGTTCACGGAACTGGTGGTAGAAAGGGGACAGTTTAATTTGTTTTTGTTTGTTTGAATGAATTATCCAATAAACTAGTGTCTTTCTAACTTAATGGTGTTTTAGTTTAGGAACACCCTTTATTTAGCTTTCAAAGTTTAAGCGTGGTGAAATTTTAAACAAACCAGCTTGGCCAACATTGTATTGAGTAAACACGTTCAGAGATATGTTTATATAGTGTGTTGACAGTTTGTCAGAAAGTAGTGTTTGGGTTGGCAGCCATTCCTGGTCGGTAAAGTTGGCCAAGGAGAGAAACGAGGTGCTGAGTTTGATGAATTATTCAAATTAACGTTCCGCAGGGATACTTCTTATCGAAGATGTCTGAAAACGATGAAGAAATCGTTATTTCAGGATTAATCTTAGTTAAAACCAGGTTTAATGCATAAGTAGAGTTTGATTTCATAAAGAGAACGATTGGTCAGACTTAGGCTGTTCACGTTTTTGGTAGACCTGTACGAAACGGAACACACATGATTTTGAACACTATTGTTATAAATATCTATTCATTTAATAACCTTAGTAATAATAATAATCTTTATTACTGAAACAATATATAATTGTGCTGGTACATTACAACAAAATGTTAAGACATATACAGGTTGTCACAAAAGTGTGAAGCGTGCTAATGCAGACAATTCTACGTACAAGTAAGATGAAAGTGTCGAGTATTCTTTTTATTTCGTCTTATTCAACCGTAATCCACCAGTTTCTAAATTTATTAAAATAACAAATGATTAAAAAAATTCCTGATATATTTGGAACTTGGTATAAATCTTAATTGTTTTCCTAATAACAATGTTCAAAAATATTTTTACCAAACATATCAAAAATTTTTTCAAATATTTTTCAAAAATAGCCGGCATTTTAAAATTTTAAACTGCAACTTGATTCCATTTGATGAAAATAAAATACGCCATTTTGAAATTTAATAAGTTAAACCGTAATGTTTTGGAAAATGTTATTAAAAAATTAAGTTTATACCAAGTTTCAAAAAAATATCTAAAAAGTTTTCGAATCATTGAACGAATCATCATGAACGAATTATTTGTTTTCATAAATTTACAAAATAGCGGATTACAACTCGACGAAGCCGAAATAAAAAAAATGTTACCAAGCATTATTGACTTAATTTTTGTAAGGTAGAATCCGTCTCTACATAGCGCACTACACATTTTTGTGACATCCTGTATAATATGGTGGGTTATAACCATTGCTGATTCCACGCCTGAATTTGTTGTGAAATAAACCGAAGTAAATAGAATAGAATAGTAGATAGAATAGAATAGTAGTAGAATAGAATAGTAAATAAAATAGAGCTTACGACCTACCAAACCAGAAGAATTAGGACAAACCTGCCAAGTTAGTGACCAAATTGCGTTACTATTTAGAAGCTCCCACAGATCAACTGACAGTAAAGATATCATCCTGATGTCCATTCGGAAAGCAATATACTATTGAATCCCAAAGTTTATTTGAAACTTTTACCGATTCATCCGCAGCTGCCTACATATAACATAACAACAACACTTTATATAGTAGGAAATCTTATATGAAAACTCAACATTTAGACAGACGATAGAAACTGCCAACAGGAAGACAGTTGATGCCATCTCAGGAAACGTCTAGGTACATGGGTTCGTTTTTTGGAAGTGGTGTCATGGCTAATTCTACTTTACTTTCATCTTAAGCTTCTCGTCAGTTGATAATAACTATGTGTGGCTAGAAGTACATGTTTGGGTGGGTCTTCCCATTAATACACCATATTCATTCGCGGCTAGGGTCGAGATTATATCCGAAGATATTTTGAAAAATTGATTTTAAATCTTCATATTATTATAAATTGGGTCTGTTCTGACGCACAGTATAGTGCCTCACAAACTTGGTTCTAAACTCATGAACTTCGTACATTTTATTTAGAACCCCATAATTTGTTTACTGTGTGTGAAGTATTGTATAAGTTAACTGTAAACATTTGGTCGGTAAAACCAATAAGAAAAACAAATTTTTGATATGATGAAAAATAACTGTGACTACTTCAATACCCAAATCAAAGCTGAAGAATCGTTAAGGCAATGGTCAATTTTAGTTGAAACCAGCGTTTAATTGTAAGTGAGTTTATGTATTTAGGTGATTAGGTTGAAAGCAAAAGACCTTACGCGTGATTTACAAAATCAACAAGCCAAGTTGTTTCGGTTTGATCTTCAGCTTCTAAATTAACGCAAGAGAAACGCTAAACAAATATTTTATAATGTCAAACAATCCAAAGTTGAAAGAATTGACTTAAATTGTTTTTCTCACCGCAGGGAAACTACTGCGACAAACTAGGTCACTTGATGGGCCTGGAGGGTTGTTGGAAGGGTGAGTTTGGGGGCTAAGGACCGGTGACTCAGACATTGAGAAATGGTCAAGAGGAGTATTTCATTAGAGAAGTGTCTCATATACTCTACACTAACATTGGTTCTCAATCCAATCACATCCCCGCTACTCTTGTAGTGGCGGCACAACTACGTGATTGTTTAGTGTTTTTTATTATGACTTTTAAATATCACACCGATTTGGCTTACCGTCAAGACTTAACAGCACATCTAGTTAATCACGGCTGAGAACATAAAGAGAAACGTTATCCACTTAAAAGTGTTAGGACGATCCACCAGAGGAAACAACTGTCGAGAAAATATTAGACCTGAAAACCTGGAGCAAGCAAATGACACATTGTTGCCAAAAGACTTTCAAGTCGGACCCACAGCGTAGTCACAGGTGTTCGCCAACACCCTAACAAGCCTTGCTAAGCCCAAGCAAACGCTTCTTCTAAAAACCGTATCTTACTAAAAGGCTGTTAAGTAATAAGTGCACCACGAACAGCGTAGCGTAGCGAACAGACTCGTTACTCCTATGGTAATAAGAAAATTCGCTTAACTCAGGCCAGCGGCGCTTCAGCGCTTAGCTGCGTGTCGGCCTGGTTATTGTTCTGTTTATAATATCCTACTTCTTGTCTCCTTATGAGACGGAACACCTTGTCTTGCCCTTGCACCCTCCTCCCCTCCTTCCCTCCCCTGCGATCACCTCAACCACAGAGGATATCCGGCGATGATCATCACTTGACACCTACATCCTCAGGTTACGTCCCTTCGGCTCCCCAACTAGTGAAAGAGCTACCTGTCATGTTTCACACCTTGACGAAGCCTTAGAGTTTTAAAGAAACTAAACTTTCGAACAATAAGTTTTGAATATTGTATTTTTATTTTATTTGAAAGTAGCTTTTATTCTTCTTATCTGCTGATAAGTATAACGTTGTATCTTCTTTAAGATTCCATGGTGTAGAGATCTAACTTGGCAACACCACATAGCTAAATTATCTCCGAAGCTCAGTAGGGCATTCTATGCTATGATGACACTTTTTCCCGTAGTTGGTTTCCAAACCTTATGTGAGGTTTATTTCGCTTACCTTCAGTCACATATCTCGTATGGAATAACTTTTTGGGGGAAATCCATCGGACGCTTTCAAAGTCTTTCAAATGCAAAAGAACATCATAAGACTCACGACAGTATCACCTCTTTCAAATGTCTTCTATTTGTTTATACACACGCAGAAAGGTTTTATGGTAGAAACCACGTACATCATAATTATAATTGAAACTCCGCACTTGGGCAATATTTTCTGGTCAACAACTTTCGTCGAAGAAACACAGTGGCACTCTTGCTTGCAGATATATCTTTAACAAACTACCTATTTACCTGAAAATGTTTTCCTATATCCTTTAAACCCTATTCAATTTTTCTTCATTTTCATTTTTTTCAATTTTTGTTTTTATAGTGTCTCGGAGCACCTTGATTGGTCATAAGGACAGTTTATATAATAAAAGCTCGGTTTTTGCGATACTTTTCCCCCCTTGACTACACAACGCGTATTTTGACTTAAATTCAACTTTAGTTGTCTTGTTAAAATTCGATATAGTTGTGTTTATGTTTAATAATCATATCCTTTCACTGTAACATAATTATTTTATTCATGTATTGTAAATATTTGTAACAAATCACACTCAATGTAAATGATGTACGTAACTGATCACGTACTGTGTGGTAGAACAGCACACCTGAGTTACGAGTAGGTCTACATGTCGGGATGTAGTTATCATTGTTTGAGTAGTTGTTAGTATTTACACACATGCCACCACAGAGGACGTGCTTGCACAATACGCCTCCACATGAAACTTACACATGATAACCTAGTTTCTAGTATCATATTGTACATGCTATTTAGACAATTTGTATACAGTAGTACCTTTTGGGGGTTTTCTAAGATAGTTCTGAAAAAGTAAAGGTATGTTTAAGAAAACAAACTTTATGGTCAACTTTGTGAAACTTATTCCTAACCCAAATTTATAGCCACAAACAATCATTTGTTTGGCCAATAAAAATCGTACTGGTTTAAAATCTTTAAAGAACTGATTCAATGTATACCCGACAAAACCGCAATAATCCAAGGACTACCAATAGAAGTTCATGGATTAGACACCTATCTAAAACATCAACCGCAATAACAAACCAACTAATTACAAGGAGTAAACATAAACAATCATGGTGACCTTTAAATAAGATCTTTGGTATGAAATACCAACTAAAGGTTAAAATTGTAGATAGTTTTTTGCTTTGTCAAACAGATTCTTTGGTGAGATATTTGCAAATATAATGTTTTAGAAACTGATTTTGACATTGTATTCAATTATCTAATCCACAGCTGTTAGCTACCGATTCAAAATATAATAATATGGTTTACTAAAAAACAGATAATTCTTACTACATTTCATACCTATAGTAGTAGTACATATTTAGCCTACCTTGATATTTTATACTAAGAGTCAATCAAGCCTTAAAGTTCCAAACTACAGACTAATAAAGGTTCGTATAAAACTAACACACACTGAAAAGAAAACACCATCATATTGGAAAAACACAAAGGGCTGGAGTGTCGAGCAAACATTTGAGTTGACGTCGGCAATAACAAACACACGAGACAAACGTCGAGCACCAAACTATCTCAAATCTTTTCCGCCCGGGCTCAATTCAGTGACGTCACTGAGAAACGAGTGACGTCAGACTCGTGACGTCTACAGTTCCCTTTGTATTCCTGGGTAACTTGCTACGGGCTTCTCAATGGGCTATTATTCATGAAATATTAACATGTTTTGTTTGCAAAAATGTATATTCCTGCTATCAGCATGGTAAGACCTGATCCTGAAACATGAAATTAACACTGATCCAGACTCCTGAATCACCTTTTGATAGTTTTCAACTCAACATCGTATACATCATGAAGTGAAAACGGTCTACATATTTCGTGAACTTGTACACGTTGAATTTTTTGAAAAGCTTTTTTTTATATAACTTGGTCATGTTAGCCAGCAAAATACCATTTCCATAAGTTTACTTTCAGAGGAAAGTTAAAACATATTTTAATCATGTGAAACAGTAAACCACGCCCAATGTTGATTACATTTAAAGTAAATATATATTTTGATCTTACCAAATTATCTACTAACAACCACGAAAATCCATTAAGTCATTTAAAAGTGGCAGCCAAAATTGTGGATTTTGACTATAAGCGCAATTAATAGTATAACTTTAATGATATTTCAAATACATTTTCCCTTTATGGTATTGTATTAAAAGTAAAACCCACGACGATTGGAAAATAAAGAACAATGAATTGTAATATTCTTGCAATGCTTCAGTTTTATTTCCACTCACCAACGTATCATATGTAAACTGCAAGCGAAAATCCAAGTCAAAACATAGTTAGTACGTGACAAACACCAGGACCATTACCTTCCTGAACAATAGAGCAATAAACAACACACAATAAACATCAAAGAAAAACAGTTAGAAGCTGTAACGGAACTGATAACGTACTGGTAACGCTTACTTCATGTGAAATCGTCACGGGTTTTAACCAGCGAACACAGAATAAAATAGAAATGCTTCTCTGTAGTCATTGGTTTTAGCACGAACCAGCTTGGAAAACGGTTCCTCAACGCACTTGCACATTTGCCTAACATGATTTTGTTCATAACAACAGCAGCTTGGTTATTGTTTACGTCTTGGTTAGTTTCTTTTACTAGTTTTACTGAAAAGAGCTCAACAATAGAGTCAATTAGGAAAAATAAGCCATGAACACATTTCGGAAAGTAAAATTGACTACAACTATTGAGTGCGATAGTGAAATTGATAAAGACTCTTCTGACTTTACCGTACCAGATGTATTCAACAAAATGAGGATCCTGACTACCCTATTAAGAAAGTCCAGCAGGATAGAGCTTATTTTGAAAGTGTACAAAATAATCGTTTAGGTCTAAACTCGGATAACGATATGGATGATAAGCAGATCCAAGCAGGGCCTTACTATAGAGGTAAAAACCAAGATAATGTTAAACACCCGTTAAAAGCTACGTCTGCTGTAGTATTCGAAACAAAATAGTATTCAATAGGTTCAAAAGGATCAGTTAGTGGAACACACACAAGTAACTGTTCAAACTATGAACAGTAGCAAACAGTAACGGAACTGATAACGTGTTGGAAACTATGTTAACTGTGTGGCTGCAGGTAATGTGCTTACTATTGCGAACCCCTGGGCATAACGATGAGTGTGCGATTTACTAAACGTAGCATCAGTACTGTTTTCCTCTCGCTTTCCTCATGTTGTTTGGTACAAGCCAATACATTTTGATTTTAACACCTTTAAAGCGATTCCATGAGGTTTAAGAATGACAGAATCGTATACTATACCCACCCTCATGAGTACAACTTAACTGCCAAGCGGGACCCTTACAGATAATGGTTCTATTTGGTAGTTATTGAGTTTATCCAAATTTATTTACGTTTCTTTTAGGAGCGCATTTTACCATGATCATTACCTTTACGCCTTTACCTTTTCCAAATCGTGGTCTAGTCGAAAAAGAATTTTTCTTAAACTTAGTAGACTTATTAGATAAAAGATCATTTACCCTGTCAATAAAATTAGGTGGTTACCTCAATCCCTAAAATTAGGAAATTTACAAGCTAATCTAATGATATTAATATATTAATTTTGTAATTACCATTATTTGCAGGTGACGAATTCCATAGGATTATAGAATTTCTATTTTAACCACCGTTAAATATGGTATATACCTCTTTGATACAATTTAATTTTAGAAATCAAGTTCAATGTTTTGATAACATCGCCACGACAGGCTAGTTTTGTTGTGTTTTGTATCAAACTCTGTACATTCAAATAAAACAAAACTAAATGGATATTCTTTTATTTCTGAACCAAAACGAAATTTCAACAATAACCAAAAAGGTCTAGTAATAGTCCAAAATCCCACATAAGATTACGTACACCCTTCATCTTTATCTATAGTTTTATTAACTATTAGACGAATAGTTATGAAAAAACAGTTAAATAGTCAAACAAACGTTCTCCCCCGTAAAAAACGTCAATCCATACATCCCTTATGGGGTGCAGTGGTCCAACCTATCGTAGGAGCTCAGTACTGTCATCATACTGTTAATTAGAACTTGTGTTAAGAATACGAGTAAATGCCAACAGATGGCAGTTCAATGCCTGATGGAGAAATAACTAACATCACTAAGCCGCTGTCGAGAATGATTTGTAGAATCAAGTTTCCAGCGTTAACTCTCCTAACTGAAAACACAACAAGCGGAAATACTCCAGGGAACCGGAAGCGGTAAATATTCAACCAACCTCTGCTTTTCGTGAATAAAAACTTTTATTTATAGGCGCAGTAAACTGTGAAGTTTTAAGCTGGCAAGAGCTGAGTTGTTTATACTTTGTACTTGGGAGTTTAAACCCTGATTTTACGTTAAATATAAAACTAAAGGTAAAGTTTGTCTTGTTTAACGAGGTCCTCTCTACCATTCAACCTCGACCTAGCGTCACCGTATAGTCACATTGCAAATTGTAAGCGGTGACTGCGGGGATCGAACCCGCGCCACCGGAGTGATGAGCTCCGGAGTCGTGTGCGATACCAATCCGCCACGGATCCATTAAATGAACTACTGATGAACTAGTTAACCAGCTAGATCGGACAGTCCGTTTCAAAATGGTGGTCATTCAAAGTTTTGAAATTGCAGCAATACCAGAAATGAATACAAAACTCATCCTTTAGAGTTTTACCTTTTCAATCTATGAAAACAACTCTGGGTGCTCCACAATCTACCCTTTTAAAAGTTATTTCAGTTCTATTTATTAAGTTGGAAATTTCCACTTTGAGATTCATAGCAATAGGCAGGAATTTTTAACTAATTTCTAAACTAGTTAAATAAATGAACTAGCGTTGGTTTCCTAGGATATAGAAGTTATACAACTTTCTTATTTAAACACAAATACAGCTACTAACAGCTGATATTTTTTATCCATAGAAGAAATAAAGGCAAATCTTAAAATGAAATTCTAAAATCTACTAATATGTATAAAGGAATTTTGTCTAATTCAAAATAGATAAATGTCAACTTTTTTGTTTATTGGAAATTTGCTAAGATTCACCTTAGCGCCTGGAATGTGTGTCGGCTATGTTTTAAAGCTCATTTACATCAACATGCCAATAATCTAAAATGAGATTATAATCTAGTTATTATAGTTCAATTATCTTTCGTTTAAAAGGCTATAAGATATAATTTTCAACTAATGACAAATACACATTTACCAAGTTTTAATGCATTACGAACACCTAATGAGAGAATCTTCATTAAATCTTCTCAGGTGAAGCTATAGCTCACTCATGTCATTTGAAAATCACAAAGCAAAGTCCCTGAGACGTACTTTATAAGAACAACATTTATCCCGACTCTGGTTGAAATGGCGGCGTCATTATCCCACTATTGTTAGCCCACTTTAGCCAACTGCTACAATAACTCTTGTCTCCACAGCGGTTCACCTTTTTCATTTTATAATTGAACAGAATTAAGAATAAGAATGTATTTATTTTCTTGATTATTTACATAATGCATAATATACACTTGCTACATCAGCCAATTTAAACTAAAAAAAAAACAATGAAATATTCTACCTGCCAGGCTGAATCTTACATCTAATAAATACAGTATAAAACCACCTAGAGGTAGCTTAATATATTATTCTGCAAGTAAAATAGACTCATTATAAATTAATGTTCTAGTCGTGAAAGTTGAGTTTTGTTTTATGATTGATTGAAAATTTACTGATGGCATGTAGACACGCAAACACAAGAGAAACCCACTAATTTTTGGGAAAGATAGAAAGAAAAAAAGACAGAAAAAAAGCCTAAGTCTTCTAAATCAGGTGCAACGTTTTTTAATAGACGCTCTAGAATCCTATAGGTCTTTTAAAGTATTTAGTTACGTTAAAATTATCATTTAACACAGTACACTCATGACATTATTGGTGAATTTATGGATCAATAAATACTTAGGGCCCACTATTTGGACCAATACTAGGTTTGAACTGAGGTATGGTAAACCTATTTTTCTGTTTTGTTTTAACCTTGCTACCAGTGGTTTGCCAAAAGTTTGTTAGTTATGATTATTTTTTCGGTTTTGCTTTTTTTTTATACTTATATGCATCACTTAACAATTAAAAAGTTGTATAACGGCGAAATAAAAAATTCATTTACATTGAAAATTCAGTCATATTGTTCTACCATTCAGTTCTACTATTGTTCATAATAATTATGTCTATTATTTTAATCAGAACAATTATACTACTATAAAACCGGTTGTATAGGTGACTGGTGACTGAACGAGTAAAGTTTTAGGCATGCTACCCCCTCAACCATATACTCTTTTGAAGCTTTTAGTGTATCCTATGCAAATCTTTTATAGAGCTCTGATAAGTTGGAGGCCAAAAAGATAGCGTCTGAAAATCTGCCCTTGTACGTAGCCGATATTTTGCATCATAGCGGCAAAACAGTGCTCGGATCTTCTATCTGATGAAAAATCGTTTTTGTATTGAACACTTTTGTATTCAACACTTTTTCCCACCTCTGTTTGAAGGTAAATTGTCGAAAATTCAACTTTTCACTGTGTTTGGTCTCTTAGTTTACTTATCAGTTATCAACATACGAGACACCTATACACGTAGACATGGAAAAATATATGTGTGTTTTAATTTGGGAAAAATACAGAAAGTCACTTTATATTAAAGAGGGTGTGATTATTTGGCACCTAAAGTTTGAACTTTAATAAATTTTATAATATTTTTGCTCTGGTTATTACAGCTACATCTTCCAAAATTATTTGTTCTTTAAAACCATTGGTGAAGCAAACATCTAAGGAAGGAATTTCCCCAAAATACGGGGCCCTAAAAGGTTTTAAATATCGAGCCCGATACACTCAAAGTTAGGTTAGGTGTTAGTTAGTAGTTAGGTACACTAAAGTACAAAAAAATTAAATCGTACTCCGTATATTGTAGGCAAATTGCATGTCACATTGACTATCGTAACCTTGTAGTAATTCCAAGTACCATAAAGCTTTTAGCCATAAGGTTTGAAGTGAAAACACCAACGCAAACTTTGGAGGAGGCAAAACTCGCTACAAATCAAAGTTAGTTCTTGCCTTCCCCCGGGATTTGTGTGAGGACAAGTTAAACCTTGCAGGTCTCTCTGACAAGCGAGCTGGTGAAAACAGCAAGCCAAACCAACATGTTCCAGTAGGGTTTTCTGTTTTATTGTGTGTGATCAATGGGTGTGTTGTAAAAGGAAAAAGTAGCAAATTACTTAAATACTTGAAGAAGAAGGAATATTATGTTAACAGTGTATACTTCTAAACCAGGCATTTTCCTAATGCAAAACCAAAACGTTTATATTTGTAAAGTGACTAAGCGGTAACGTTAGGTAAGGTCGAGGTTGAGTGGTAGAGATGACTTTGTAGTCCTAACTTCGCCTCCTTAAACAAGAAAACTTTACCCTCTAAAACGTACTTTCATACTAAAAACAAAGTTATTAATAAGAAAAATATAAATATGTGTATCGTCTAATTAAGTTTCATTGAAAACCATAAAGTTAGCTCAAACGAATTTCATTAGATATTCAATTGGTACAGGCTTATGAAATAATGTAATATTTTGCTTTTTCATTTAGACAGAAAGTTTATTTTGATTTTAACGTTGTCCTAACTTCGCCTCCATAAACAAGAAAACTTTACCTTTTGAAACGTACTTTCCTATTAAAATCAAAGTTATTAATAAGAAAAATATAAATATGTGTATTGTCTAATTAAGTTTCATTGAAAACTATAAAGTTAGCTCAAACGAATTTCATTAGATATTCAATTGGTATAGGCCTATGAATTAATGTAATATTTTGAATTTAAATTAGACAGAAAATTTATTTTGATTTTAACGTTGTATGAAAATTACTACTTACTTCAAACGTTTTATTAATTTTGTTACATCAAAATTAAAATATAAATTAGTTTGCATATTGGGGTATAAATTTGAGCCTAATTATTAGTAGCATAGTAATCTTATAAAAATGAACAATAAAA
The DNA here is from genome assembly GCA_018831715.1 of Matsumurasca onukii. Taxonomy (NCBI): domain Eukaryota; kingdom Metazoa; phylum Arthropoda; class Insecta; order Hemiptera; family Cicadellidae; genus Matsumurasca; species Matsumurasca onukii. The sequence continues at coordinate 32,939,351 of CM032065.1, forward strand.
ACTTTAAATAAAAAAATATATAACAAGGGGAAAAAATAAATGAAAGTTAAGAATGAAGCTTTATGGATAAGTAACTGTTAGCCCTTAAGCAGTATTTAAGTCCTGACTTAGCTTTTCTAAATTATATTTTTCTTCTTCACAAACATGTCTCCAAATATTGATTTGTAATTTGTATTAAATTTTCAATTACAACACAAAATTTAAATTCATACAGTTGACATGCAGTCAAAACCCCCGTTCTGGAAAAAAAACGTTCTGATAATTTAATTTGCTACCTAGAGAGGTAAAGAGTAAATACATAGTTACAAAGAACACTTTAGTTAACAACAACAGTTAAGCCACGGTCACTGACATTAAATGTATTTATTAAACACTGATGTCTCAAAACCTGGCAAACGTTCAACTTAGGTCAGTGGGTATCGACCGTACAGTATCCGTGGTATGGGAAGCAAGGGTGGGGCTGTTTTCACCGACCCTGAAAATAAAACTTGATAACGGGTTTTCCGCATATTTATTTGGGTCAACCGGAACAAACAACAGATTAAATTTTGTTTGTTGAATGCTTTATTTGGGGTTAATAAGTGGGTTACTAACATGAAAATAAACTTATTTTAACCTGAAAATAACAAACATTCTGGAACATGTATGTATTTAAACAAACCAACAATTAACAATAATTTATTCAGTCAGTGTACAAGAAAATGTGTTGTGTTGTTTTTTTATGCAAATGGATATGGAAGGTGAATTAAAATGTATAATAGACTTAAGCCATTGGTAAAGACTATTCAGAAGACTAAAGAATATTGTCTAGGCATTTCCTAAAAATAATCTTATCTTTCTTTATTTTAGTGATATAATTTAAATAGATAAATTTATTTAGCAATTACTATTTTACTTTTTAAAAAAATATTTTATTAAGGTAAGCTAGCTGGTTCTGCAATCAACTCTGCTACAGAATAAGGAGCCTTAATCAGCAAATACTCCTTAAATTTCTTTTGTAAACCCAATTCTGACCATAAACATTTGATCTTGTTGGGAGTTTGTTTAGAAATTTCACACCAGCCTGCATCGGTAATCTTTTCATAAATTTGTAACCTATGGCTATCTTGACGAAATGTAGAATTTGAGCGAGTGGCATACGAATGAATATCTTGGCCCTGCACTAAATCACTTTTGAAACACAATACAGTACAGTTTCAAAGATATAATTATAATGACGCCAATGTAAACGTTTTAGGTTCTTAAAATAATCTCTACACGATGTTCTTGAAGAAACACAAATAACTCGAATTGCAGATTTTTTGAGGATAAATGCTCTTAACAGTTTTGTTTCAACACAGCTACCCCAAAATAAACACGAATGGGAGCTACCCCTTAATTCCGTAAGACAAATGAGATTGTATCACTCCATAGTAAAATACTTTAAGTGCATCTTAAAGTATTTGTTTGCATACTAAGCTTCTAGGGAGGGGGTCCTGAATGTGACCAATATACAGGGTGATTCAATATTCGGACCGGATTCTTTGAGGTATTTCTAAGGTCAAATAAAGCGAAATTATCTTATTTATAAAGTCCATGTCATTTTGGTTATTCAAACCATCACAATTTTGTGTTTGTATCAAATAACTATACAGACAAATAACGTTTGACAAATAACTATACAAACCTAAAATTTGCATGCATACTAGTTTTAACTATCGAAATTTTCTGACTGATATTGTTTTATTTTCCAGAAAATGTGTATTAGTTGTTAACAATTTTGTCTTATCATTACAAATATTTATGCAAAATTTTAAGTTCGTGTAGTCGTTAAAAATAAAACATAAACATGCTGGCGGCTGAATGAATAACGAACATGAAACGACAAAAAAGATATTTTGACTTTGTTCAGATTCAAGAACAACGCTTTAAGTATGTCCTACACGAAAATTGTGACAGGATTTTATGTATATTCTAGTTAAATTGTCAAAACAAGTATGGAACACTATTATTTTAGCTTCCATCTTAATGGACTTAACACGTTTAAGAGCTGTTGAAAACTTATAAATTCTGATAAACCTACCTCTAAATTTATTAAGTAGGTCTACAGTATTCTTCTTTTAATATTACTTACGAAACTTATAAACGGCACACTCAACTAGAGTTATATTTTTTAACACAGAGATTAAGTACAGATTTACATCTTACAAAACAGCTGTTATGTTCTAAACTACTTACGTATAAAACAAGCATCACACAGTACGATACCTGAAATTAAACAAAAAAACTTATTACACTTTTGAAGCTTTAAGCTATACAAATATCGAAAATTTACTTTAGAATTCATGCAACAACTAAGCAAAAACATCAAGTACACAATGTAAAAACAAAGTTCAAATTCAAATTTATGTATTTTCTCAATATAGCTTGACAAATAATACAGTTTGTTGAAAACAATACAACTTCTCAGAAGGTGACTAGCCAAGTACATTTAAAACTAATATTTACATTTTTTTCTCAAATTATAATTAACATTACTAAATGACATAACTATATGCAATACATCACTACTTATAGATATAAACGGAAAAAGTTTAGGGCCTCTGAGACAAACGCCTGATTAAAGATTCCGTTAAATTCAACGTAAATTTACTCTTCAGCGGTCAAAAGATTAAAACAAAAGAAAATGCTTCAATGGGCTTTAAGTGTAGTAGTGTGCGAGTTTATTAATTAATAGTGCACTTTTATTCCTACAACTAAAACCTAATCTAAGAAAACATGAAAATCCTGGACTATTTCACATTTTTTCCGAGCTTACCCTCTCTGGACCAGGGCATCCAAGCTTTCTGGGCTAAACGCCAACACAGACGCTGCCCTTGTACAAAAAGCCGGCTTTTCGCCAGCCCCTACTAGACATGAATAACCAGGAATAGGGAAGCGAGCACAAAACACGTACAAGTATAAAGTAACAATACATAAAGTAACATAACAAAGCGTATAAAGCGTATGAAAGGAACTCGGCCAAGTATTTTAATCTCGAGCTGAGAGTTTTGATAAATCTGAGAAATTAACCTTCGGCTTTTATCAAACTGTTCTCCAACAATTCCGAGAGGAACTTAGACCGATATCGAAAAGGATTCTTTCATAATGGAACACTTTGTGAATAATGTCCCATCTTAACTTCGCGTCGGGCTTTGCCTTTCAAAAGGCGAGGTAAATATGAAAAGAAAATAACTTATCTCCTAAAGAGAATCTTTCACTTCCTTTAACAGGGGTTCATACTTTGAAGAAATCCTGTACACGTTTAACTTTCTTATAGCATAATGTTGATCAGGTAATAATCTATTTTAAAACTAACTGTTTAGTCGGTATATAAATGATGTTAGAGATTTGTTTAAGGTTGATGGGGTTTTATGAATAACTAGATGATAAAACTGTTGTTCGTGCATTGCAGCAGCAGGTCATTACGTATACAAATAATTGTTTGGAAATCGTCAGAAAATCTAATAGTAGAAATTACTAAATCCCTTTTGTACACAACATATTAAAACCTTTTTTAACTGAAATAGCTTGGAGTTATTGGTTGTAAATAGTAAAATCTTGTACCACATCATAAACCTTTAACCGTTAATAACCGTTCTCTTTGTAGATAGAGACATTCATTTGCAATAAGGGTCTTTATTATTGGGTAACTCCTTTTTGAAATACTTTTTCAGTTTTTAAATCGGTATTCTGAAAGAAACTATATTAAGAAAATGTTGAGAGGTTTTATAATGCTTGTTCTACGCAGTGTTCAGCTTTTACATGAGTTTGTTTCTTGAAAGAGACATGTTGTAAACTATTATTGGTAAAGCGTGGCTATAAAGCAAGGACATACACGTGATCAAAAGAAACAGTCTAATAGAAAAAATATTAAGTATTTAATGACCAAATGTCACCAGAAATAAAGACTTGTTGAATGTGGAAGATCACCAGGCAGGAACCGATTAGGAAACTTAAAACCAGCTGAAGTTGGAGATGGTTAAGTCACACACTTAGAAAGCCACAGGCCCTGTAATCCAGCTTCATGGAGGTCAGGTTTTGAGGATGATATAGGTCTAAAGCGGCTCAGATAGTCTCAGTGATCAGCTGATGATACCCGCATCAACTCCCACCATCGTTTAGACATATCAGACCATCACCTGCGTGGTTCGGAAGTTACGTTAAGCCGTTGGTCCTTGTATTTCCATTGGTCATTGGGCTATTAATTAATGACCCATTCTAAGGAAGAGTCTGCCTTAGTTTGTAACAAGACTACACCTCATAACTCATTACTACAACTCATCCTTCACCACATATTTGCCTTAAAATACCCCTCATGAGAGTGGTCGGCATCTCAAATAGTGATATAGTGATTTAGCACTGGCACTTGACTAGAATCCGCAAGGAGGCAGGAAGCAAGGCAGACCCAGGAATACATGAAGAACAGCAAAGAAATAGCGAATAGAGGAACGTCATGGAGGCAGGCTTTCGGCGGACAGAGATGGTTGGGCAACTTCGTTGAGGTCCTATGTTCCACTTAGGAATCAACGGAATTAAGTCAAGTTAATAGCTTTCCACATTTTTTGTATTAGCAACAGCTCAATTAAACCATCAACAGAATAAACTTCAAGTTCTACTGTTCACAGAAGTGTAAAGTTAGCTGCAATAAAAATGTCAACACTCTTCTCGCACCGATGTCAGCCAGTCAGCCTGCCAGACAGTGCGCTCACCTGTAACGGCAGCGCCTGTGAGTGTAATGGCTATAATCAAAGTCCACCCTGGCCTTCCAATGATAGTGTAGACAGCAGGGCAGTGGGCCATAGAACCTGTTCCTTCCTACGCACTGGGTCCTCCTGTATCAATCCATCAGTAGAGATTCTAACACAGATTACAGGCTTTGCAGCACTAGTAAACTAAGCTATAGATCAAGCTTGAGGCTGTGATGTGGCACTATGGGCTTGGCATCGTAGGAACCAGGTTTTTTCACCTGAAGACGCGGGATCGGATCCCACTCGAAACGTCGTGTTCTTTAGTACACTAAAACTATGGAACACGTCCAAAATAATATTTCAATCTAAATATCTCAGTAATATTTTGTAGTTCATGACTATTTGGTCGTATACAGTTTTACTATCTGATAACTAGTACGTAGTTCTGCGAGTTATAGAGCTTTCAGTCTATTCTCAAAATCAAGCACAAACAAATAATTTATGTTTTGTCCACTATAATTCATCTTGAACCAAGCCAAATCCGTAAGACCACTAAGAAATTCATTCATTACAAATTCACTTAACCGCCTTCTAATGTTAACTAACGAGCCAAAGAACAAACATCCCTTATGTTCATAAAATATGATAACTTAGTATTCGAAATTTCATTGGCAAATAATATTATAAAATATAGGTGCTTTAGAAGATAAGGTAATTGTAACGGTTTATAAATTGTAATTTGTTGTGCTTTTATTTATTGACGTCTGAGAAAATATTTATTAATCAAAAGACTGTGCTTCATTTAAAGTCAAATAACACATTTTCCCAGAAAACATTTATTTACAAATTCAAACTGCAAACTTTGTAACACCTGATTCTTTCTGCAGTTTTCCTCATTGAAGGAAATCCTGTAAACAAAATCGGCTTTGTTGTAACGTACAAAGATTGTCTGCTTTTGATATGAAAAGGAAGAAAATCATGTTTGAAAATAAACAACTGCGTATCAGTCTTTGCAGCCTCTTACGATATTATATTTGTTGGATTTCCTTTTAGGAATCTTCGTACAAGTATTATTGCAACTGTGTAGATAGGAAAGAATTAAACGGGGAAGATATTCGAAATGTAGTTAAAATTATAGGCAAGCCTTAATTTGTTTCCAACTTGTTCATCTTTTTTTGAAAGATTTCAATACAATCTTAACGGGGTTTACCCTTGGTATGGTACACAAGTTCGTGTATTTATATTTTTATATATATTTTGTAGCATTATTTTTGTGTAAACAAATATTTTAATGGATGTACACAGTTGTGTTGCAAGTTTCAGCCCGTGTTGATTTTATGTTCACTGTATGTTTAGTGATCTAAATTGTGAAATATCATGAGCGATTGTTATACAAGAAAACATTGGAACGTCCGACTGCTTGAGGGGTTTGTTATAAGTACATAAATTGACAACTTTTATGTCGAGCGTACTATGCACATGACGATATAAAAAATGAAAATACAATAAAACAAAGGCAAACAAAGGGATTTGATTTGAGATACAATAACAAGTTAAAGTAAAACAACAAATGTATTAGGATTACGTGCATGTAGTTTTCCTGGATCTTAATTTCTTAGCAGACAATAGACAATTTCTTTATTAACGTATTCGTGGAGAACAGTAATGCGTCAAATGCGTAGATCTTAGTTTCCTAGATCATTACTAAACGATAACCCATGAATGAAAAAGGGTTGAGTGTAAAGCCATCAAGCACTAAAAGTAGCCACTGTTCAATATTCCTTTGATAATCCTGGACCTAGTGTTCGAAAAGTCAACATGCCACAACAGGATCTACATTCTCTAATTACTAACCTATAGATTACAAACACTATACTCAACGTATATTACAATCAAATTGAAATAAGTGCCCTTTGACAACTTTCGCCAAAAATTAGCAGCATAAGGATAATCATAATCTTATTTTAAATTTCAGCAATAAATACAGTAGCTACAAAAGCTCACAGTATGAAGGATTTAAAACAGGCCAGAGAACCAACGCACTAATCTTCTCCATTGGCTGTGCATAAATAGGAATTTTTGTCTTTCTCTGATATAGTTGTTCAGTTAAGCACTTTTCTTCTTCTTTGATACACACCTGTGATTGATCCTTCGTTGCTTCTAGCCAGCCAGCCAGTCACTCATAACTGTCACCGGTCATGGTCGTATTTAGTTTGTGTATCGTCTTGCATGCTAGTTTTAAAGTTCTCATTTGTTTCGCTAAAAGAAAGATGGTTGTTTTAACTAATCAGGTTACGGTTATTATTTTTAACGCTAGCTCACTGTCAAACGTTTTGTTGTTTATATTGTTACACCTTAGAAACCAGATCACGAACCCCGAAACGTCGCGTTCTTGTTCCCAAACACACGTTTTGTTTTATGTTTTTACATCTAAAGACGGGATGAGATTTTGAACCTCAAACGTCAACTTCTAGCACCAATAATTTAAATTAAAACTCTCCCATCGCCAACAACAATTTCCAAACAAACAAGTACACTCTGGAATCTTAAACACTGGAAGTCATCATGGTTGTGTCGACAGCTCGCTTATGATGTACCGGGTGGTCACCAGTCAACTGTCCACAAGCAACGTTCCACTTTCCTCTCATTGTAGTCTCCACAGGCGAGTGAGTGCTTGTCTTCTCTCAATGGGAGGTCATTTGTCTTGTGGTTAATGGGAGAAGTCACTACTCACTCACAGACCCGCATCTCATTGCGGCCTATTGGAATCAATGGGATGGGATATTAGTAGTAAAGATGAATTTAGGGTCGTTACGGTACAAAGCGACGGGCAGGGTGCGGCTGGATTATATTTCACGTGAAATAAAAGAGAAGGACATCTGTTGTCAGCTGTATCTTACTTAAATCTGTCACAATTCGACAATGACTTTGGGACCAACGATGTTGCTCATCTTATACTCACCCTACATAACCTTTTGGAGTGTAATTTATTTCCTAAGCACATTTTCACGAAAATCTACATAGAACATAAATTACTAATCAGTTATAATTAAAGGCTGTGAAAATTTCAACTGGTAAAAGGACCCATAAATTAAATCCAAGCTTCCTCCTTTCTTTGAGTCAATTGTATGAGGGAAGGTCGAGAAAACAGTTGTAAGCTTTTGTACCACGTTGTAAGATATTGATTACATCATGTCCTCAGTAGTAAGTTTAACCCATTGAAATTAAAGTACGAATTAGAACATTTTCGGCCTATTTAACTTAGCTTACTAAACATTGGAATCAATCAACACAAATTGGGAATTTCAAATTTAGTTTAAAACTACTATCAACCATTGGTAACTTTCAAAATGAAAAGTCATATTGTAGTTCTTTTTGCTAATCAGGTATTAAATTTATAACTACAGATTTGGACAGAAACTTTAACTTTAATACAGAACAAAAAACCGCTGATCAATTACACTTAAATAACAATTTACTAGCTTTGTCTAACAAGACAGACCTCCAGGAGTGAAGTCAAAATATATTTTTTGCAGGAGCCCGACGACGCACCAGGGGGGATCAGGGGTGTAGCTTAACGAGGCCTCGCTTAAGAACGGTCAGTGTTTTTCTGCTCGCCTAATCCTCGCTTTTTGTCGCTAGGCAGCCCATAATCCTGGCATCCTAATACTTCCCACATCCAGACCACAGATTATTTCCACCTCAATGTTCAAGGAATGTAAATCCTTCTGCTTTTGGGTGACGGGAGTCGACATGTACAAAGCTGTTTGGACGTGGAACGCGTTCAGGTGGAAGTTTGAATTCGCCAGTGCTGTCCGTAAGGTTATTCGTTACTTTGTTTTCTTTGTTCTCTCTTTATATTTTGGCGGAGATATATTCCGAGGCTGTTCAAGTATTTTCTTTTAGTGTAGATAAAAGACAAGTTAAAACGCGTGCATTTATTTAATATTCTGAACAAAATCAAAAGTACTTCATCATCGATGAAGATCTTGGTTTATAACCTTAGGTTCCAACACGATTTGGGAAGGATTTAAAGACCTTTTTCAAGTTGCCTGATGGAAAGCTACAAGGACACGTGTCGTACAGCACTTTCCCCCGACTTGGTATTCCAGCAGCTGTACGTGGTCCTACAATACGTATTCTGTGTGTACCCCAGTGTAACACCTCCCAAGCCTGTGTGTCGCTGTGGAATACCAAACCATCACAGCGGCTCTTCTTTGAGCCACATCCGTGTCTTCTTCAGTCATGCAAATATCCAGTCTCTCCAGTTCCTGTCGGCACTAGAACTCCTTCACTTCTCTCGTGAACTTTTAGAAAGTAAATGTACTTTTGAGCGCAAAGGTTCCATGAAGTTCTGTCGGAAGCATTGAGAGCAATGGTCAAGATCGGTTTCCCTGCTGCAGAGTTGGGAAACAAAAGCGAGAGTAAAGAGCTTGTAGTTTATTTGACTAAATAGTTTTTATTTTGCCATCCACTTGGGAAAAGCTGGGTTGATACCTCCCACATTCTGGTGAGTGTAAATGATGCTGCTTTATTTGAACAGCTTCAAATCAATATCTTGGTTCAACTTCAAACTTTACACAGAGTCTACCTTCGAATTTTCCAGATCCCTGACGCCATTTTCCAAAAATATATCTTGATAAAATTATTTTCTAACAATAATAAATATTTAAGAAACAGTTTAACAGTGCAGTGTTTAACTTTAAGCTTTTGGTTTG